>DWLS01003370.1:0-15859 GCA_018246255.1 Pachliopta kotzebuea | reverse complement strand
TCGTCTACGGATCTCTTCATTTCTGATTCGATCACGCAGAGAAATACCAAGCATAGCCCTCTCCATAGCTCGCTGAGTATATATACTTATGACAAAAGTTTTGTGATGGTAGATAATAAGATAACGTTTGTATGAAATTATATAATTAAAGAGTAAAATACCCTAGACGATAAAATCAAGGAAAAGCATAATGTATGTACACTTAAATACATATAAATACATATATTTGTACTTATGTATATATCTCTCACATTAATCACAACATTTTTCTTTAACCTTCTCATTTCTAACAAGAGTTGCTTTACATAGAAGTCGAATTAGATTCTAACTGAAATAAATAAATTTTTAAATCGATTCCCAAAACATTTTGTTTATAGCTAGCTGTTTACATAATGTTATAGGTAAATATATAGTAATTTTTAGGAAGTTTCATCATCATCATCATCTCAGCCTATTGCAGTCCACCGCTGAAGTTTAGGAAGTTTGCCATGAAAAAAATTTAAGTACAAGGCTAATTGATTACTTATTTATAATTTGATAAAACTTTCTTTAAAAAATAAGTACAAACTATATTATCAGGAAAATAAGCAAAGCTCGTTTATTCAATTGGTCAAAATAACAGAATTTAATTTTGAAGCGCAATGAAAATATGCTCACCGCCATAACTTGACATGAATTGAAGTTTTAAAAAACCCAGTAAAAATTTTTGCATACGTTTACTGTACTGAAAGTTTTAACGACTATTGTACGAGTACTGTTTTAATAGTTCAAAAATAGCGTGAAACTCTTATATATATTATTAAATCATAATTAAAATTTTTAGTATATATTATGTCAATTTTTTTATTTATTGGACGAGAAGTCGAGACGTACACGCCGTTCAACTGACGACCTATACAAAGCACCTTTGCTCTCGGTACCTTGAAATATAAGGTGTTGAGTTTCGTTACCACGGTAATTTCACTAGCTAACAAAGCTTTTTAAAGAGAAACAAAGTCATCTTTACAATCTACTATCTGTAAAACTTAGTAGCTAGGTACCACCGCAGCTCCTATTTCTGCCGCCGAACAGTAGTATACGAACTTTACTGTGTTCCGATCCGAGGGCGTTATAAGATAGTGAAATTACTGGGTTGATGAGACAACATCTTATGTCTCTGGGCAACGAGCGCAATGTGGTGCTGTGTATATAATCTTAAGCAGCGCCGCATTATTATGGCCAGGTGTATCACTTACCATCATGTGAAAGCTTTGCTCACCTCGTCGCATCTTAAAAAAATATATAACCTATTGTAAAAAAAAGAATAAACAGTGAAGCCTGATAATATTGGAAGCTAAATTATTCATCTATATCAAATTGTACTTTGAATAAGATCTGATGACTTTCCAATTCTTAACAAATCTTTTTTAAAGCAATTCGTCGAGAAATCTATTACAAAAAAATACATAATCTCAGTGTTGTATGGAAATCACTTAGTTTTACAGGAACTTGCGACACTTTAGTGGCTTTTCCTTATGTCGCACTATATTATACTGCGGAACTTGACAATAGTAGTTTACTTCGGAGAATGTATGAAATAAACGATATTTTTAACAGACATTTTAATCTATAGAAAATATTTCTTAACAAACGCTACTTTGTTATGGCAAGCGTATCACAAATCATCAGGTGATCTACCTTACTTGCCTCGTCCAATAAAAGACAACCGCTGATCATATTATTAATAATATTTAATTATACAACCTGAATATATAGTGTCATGTAGCTAAAGTGGACAATATAATACCTCTTTCGTGGTTATATCAGAAATAACATGTTAATTTTCATGTATTTTAACATGTACTTATTTAAATATTTTAAAACGGAAACATTTTTTAATTGCCTTTAAAAATGTAACTCGTAATTACAGTCCGCCTTTCAACTTAATTTGAAAAACATGAATAAATTTTAGCACACTAAAAGCGAGAGTAGTGAAAACCTCGGGCTTCACTTGTCCCAGATTTGACACTGACTGATTAAGCATAAGGTACACAAAGTTTGTAGAAGGCTTTTGGCCAAGTTTTTAAGTCGTTTACTGTGTGTGCGCTTTGTAAATTCAATTTACGTGGTTCTTTCAATATTCACTCTAAATATACTGATCTTTCATTACAACATATTACAACACATGACATTTATATTTTAAACTAAATTACTTGTTAGGTAACTTACATAGTTCATATTCTAGTTAATATATTATAATAAATTCAGTTTTTTTTAATACTTCGCTATGTAATGAAACGAACAAGTCGTTCGCTTGATGGTAAAAAAGTACTTTCCAAAAACAATGAGGCGCTAGTTTGATTGATGACCTCATCATATTGTACACTGCTTTTAGAAAATATGTGTTAAATCTCGTGAAACCAGTAATTTCACTAGCTATAGAGTAAAGAGAGAGAAGAGTTTTTACACTTCTAAATCGCGATATAAATAGGAATTGCAATGATTTGTGAAAGATTTTTGTCATCAAATTCCTATCACCAGTGAAAAGTAGTATACAGTCGGCTGTTAGTTTTAACGAGTACATTATATTCGTAGGTTAATAGTTAGAAAGTGAAAATAAAAAAGAAGTCGCTTTTTATTAAATCATCGCGTGTCGATCGACGCCAGTCCGGCCAAGTAATACGATGAATCTAAATTAGATTTCTCTTCAGTCTCACGTACCCAGCTATAATCCTGTTTGTGAGATCTTCTTGGTATGCTATAAAATATAAGTTTGCGTGAAAGAATCGACGTGAAATGCTCATGAACGCGGTTAGAATTTTTATTCCCCTCGTATCATCTCCAAATAAAAGGCCTATAATTAAATTATGCCACCGAGTTTACCGGTCTTTATAAGTTTTTATATTGTACAAAAAAATAAAGATATAAACGTTCCTTCAAATATGTACAAAGTAACTGACTTTCATAAAACGGAGTATGTTATAATTTTAGAATAGTTGTTTTCCTAAATCGTTAAACTAATAGTAATTAGTTTTGTTCTAAAAAATGATATATGGGATAAAATAAAACTTAATCAGTTTAATAACAGTCTTTGTTTTAACCATACGCCCGGATAAATTAACTAGCATCAAGTTTAACAGCACAACGACAAAGACAACCCACATACAGCTGTTCCTAAGTGTAATATGTTTACAGTGACGCAGACTCACTGCTGCAATTAGATACGAAAATTTGTGCTTCATATATATGTAAAGAAACTGACGGAGAAAACATCTAAATAATTTTCTTTCAAAAGACCAGCTCTCACTGAATTCTTTTTAAGATAAATCAAACTTAAACATTAATTAAATAACGTTTGCTTTATTTTTTAAAGGATGACATATTGAAATTGGATTCCACAATAAAACCTTAGCAAAATTAAGAACTGTATTCAAATCAACCCATTTTATATTCTAGTCTTTTTAAAAGCAAGCGTATAAGAATGTTAAGCGTTAAGAATAAATAAGGATTTCTTACTTATTTTGTATAAGAAATATCTAAATCATTCAAAGAAAGAGCTATAACTATGTATTATTTTGAAATAGCTAAAGACAAAGAACCACCTCCTTTGTCTTTCAACCTAGTTTTGCTGTAGGATTTTTTACCGATTTCACCCTAATTAAGGAAGCTAAGAAAAGATGTAAATGGTTTGACTCTTTCTAAGATAAATTATAATATCAATAATAAATTAAAAAATGTTTACTTGTTATAAAAATGATGTATGTGCTTTTAACACACAACTTTTGAAATTATTCAATTTGTTGTTTTTACGTTCAAAATTTCTTTAAATATTCTGTTTGTACTAGAATAACATGATCTAGAATTTTTGGATATTATTTCGTTTCTTTTGTCTATAAAATACATTAAAATTACTTTCATAATTATTTAATAATTTTGAAATTATTTAACAGACAAAGACAAAACGAGCAAAGGGTTTTCTTTGAAGAGGTGACTAGGAAATATTCTGAGGTAATTTTAATTGACAATTACTGCTGAACATTACTACAATTTGACTAATGATACCGAGGAGGTTCAATTCGCTTCAAAATATTTGTGTTTTTACATTGCACTCACAGTTTTTCATAAAGTATGTATAGTTAGAGACCATGGTAATTTTTTAATAGTCGTCAAAGATTGATCCCATAAAAATATAAAAACTCTCAAGTTCACAAGTGTAGGAAACTATTACGAAATAGGTTATTAATAATTAGTATAAAAATAATACACATATAATAAACCAATTTAATTCTGCGCCTAAAACAGATTCATTTTTTTTTAAAAAAAATTATTATGTCATAGTATAGACCATAGATTGTACCAAAGTTCTTAGTTAAGACAGCCGTTTCAGTTTTGATTGTTGTTTATATAGAAAATCGTAGCCTGAATACATATCTAAATACATCTTAATAACTTTTGCAAAATGACAGTATTAGATGTTACCGAGCCGTGGAGGAATGCCTAAAGTAACTTATCAAAATGTAATGACTTTTTGGTGTTATGGATACTTTGTTTCTAAAAGAATAGCTTTCAAGGATCTGCCAAATACGAGTAACAGTACTTGGCTACCCTGGTGGATTACTACATCGACTCTTTTGTAGAAGAAGACTTTTAGTTTCGTCAACAAGAAAATAAAGTGAAAGGTTGTCATTATCAAATTATAATTAATAATATACTTTTCTATTCTTTTAAGTTTATCTTTTAAATTCAGAAAAAAGAGAAGACATGGTGAGTTCACAGAAAGAAATATTTAAAAGTACGAATTTTTATTCCACAAAATGTAATCTTTTTATTAAGTGAATTCCTATGTAAAAAATTTATAACATAAGCATAAAATTATATATACTTTCGTAACATAATTATGTTTTACATGTAAATCATTTCAAAGCGTATTTACAAATGATAATTTAATTACATAGCACACCGTGTACGCTGCTAAATTATTTTAACAAATATGAAATATCATTATGACGTCACAAACGCTACGAAGTACGTAAATATGTGCTTATGTTAACGTTCAATTTAACGTATTAGCGTATATCAACTCAGATGTGCGAATAAATTATCTATTTCATAAATATCTGTCATTCCAATAACAATTTAGAATTTGATTAACAAAACTTTTTATTGAACTTATTAATTTTATGGATTGTACCACCTTTTTAATCGCTTTACAGCAGCCATCCTTCGTAATGAAATAAAATGCACTTGAAACATCAACGTTTTTGAGAGTATGCAACATGTGATCATCTTTTGTATCATACCAAACTATTACTTTTTAAATACAACGAAATTTTACTAAAGTAAATACTTAAGTAATACACTTGAGATCCCTTTATTAAAAAATTTGAATCAGCAACATGTTTACAACTTAAACACTTCAAGACATAATAATAATTAGCGATAAGTTTAACGTTGGAATATTTATGTATCAAATTAGACATCTCGTGACTACAGGTGCTGCAAAGCGGTAGTACAGAAATAATCAAATAGTTAAATAATTGCGATTAAATCCCCAAAATTTAGTTTCAGTAAATATTTAAGATTCGTACAAAGATAAAAGACCTTAACAGATTTTTGTATTAAACTTATTAGACTTAATTTAACAATGAAATCTAATAATTTTAGTACAAGCAATAAATGCTGTATCTTCAAATACTTCCATACTTGTTTTATTACAAGATACTCTAATCGATAAACTACAAAACTCTGAAAAGTTTAACTAATAAACACTACAGAATATTCTATACTCGCGAGCAGTAAGCCATATTTATATAACCAATATATGTAGCCAACGTGATGGTATTAATATATATTATAAAAGAAAATATTTATTAATTAATGGTAACAATATAAAGCCTTAACTTATGTTGCGTTTTCCAAAATCTAAGTTCACTCAATACAGTTATTAAGGCTATAGAGGCAAATCACACTTAGATTAAGAGATTTTCCCATTCTTTTCATAACGTTGTAGCCTAAAAATCTAGAGAGTTAAATTTTATTTTTATCTAGACCGTATTTGCCAAATGGCGCCATTTTTACTTAACGACCCATGAAAGAGTTCGTAAAATAATGGAATTGTGATTATTACTATCTCATCTTATTAAGTAAATGTTCAATAAACAAAACTGTTCTTTATAATTTCATCTACATATAAACATATTTAATATTCTGTAAACATGCCTCCTGGATGATACTGTATGTTTTTTTATTACCTACATAAATGTTTTCTTTATTGTAATATATTTAAAAGTACTGTATTTTAATGGTAGGTGGTCGTACTTAACACTTATATTCTAATCAAAACAAGATTGAGGTAAAAGAAGTTCTTTCTTTCCAACTTCTCTACTCTCATTTTTCTATGACTTTAACGAATATACTATATATAAATCTGATTAGTGGTGTCCAGCGGTGGAAAACTATAGGATCAAATAATAAATATTTTATATTAAGAAGCAACAGCAGAAACAACACAAAAAATCTTGAACAATTTGTTTCTACACACTTTGTAATTCGTGTCAAAGAAAAACCAAAATAAGAGATTTTATTTCAGAATCACAAAGATCTTGCCTACTTTCAAGATTAAATCAAGCTCCGTAGAATTAAATAATATTTCATCACAACCGACGTTCATGCGTATAAAGAAAAACCGGGATACATTTTTATATTTCCATTTTTTTCCGGATTAACACCAATCAGTCTGCATAGTCTTATATTAAACAATACAATATGAAAACATTAATTTATAATTATTCATTACTTTATAACTATTTACAAAGTATCTATTTAAGGTATGCATCTTCTGTTACTCTTGCACCTATTTATAATATTTCATGCCTCTTAGGGTTGACTGGCAGAGAATGCTGTTACAGCATTACGTCCGCCCTCCTCTACCTTTACAGTGTATAAAGCGCAAAATTTTTATGTATTTGTTTTAGATCAAGCTGCTGTAATAATTTTATTATATAATAATAATAAAAATTAATAGCTTTGTGTAATAATTTGATTTATTCAGCACCTTAATCTTGAAATATATTTATATAATATTGATCGAGATAACCGGAACAATGGCATTTTTATTTTTAAATTAATGTAAACCAAGTGACGTTTTATTTATTGTAAATATACTCTGTCATTTTTCAGTCCAGTATAAACTTTATTTCAATTAGTATTATTGCATTGTATATATATAAAAAATTAAAAACAAATATTATGCTGCTAACTTAAACTTATATCATTCACCATTATTATTACATTTTCATGAGATATTATATTCTCATCACATAACATATCAAATATCTAAATTCTGACTATATTTGTATCAAACTTATGATCAGTCTGAATATTGAACCGAGGTCTCTTATTTTACATAAGTCCCGTAAGAATTAACTTGTTAACTTTAGATGACGTGAACATCAAATTCAAATTACGCTAATAACCTCTACTGTTATTCAACATAAAAGACAACAAGTTATTACAAGTATTTACAAGTAAATGGGTCGAGTAGAAACAGCGGAATGAGGTAAACCTAACAACGGATTAGATTTTACAGACAGTAAGACTATTTCTGTGATTTAAAAATAAAACTTTCTATTGATTTCTCTTGCCACCGGGGTCGATGTTGTCGAGGCTGTAGTGCTCCGCTTTGTCTACGTAGTTGTCCCAAACTATTAATAAAATAACCTCTGTTTATCGTAAAAGGCGATTAAAAAAAGTTTGGATTAGGGGATTTATAGGATGGATCCAATCATAGAATAAACTACCAAGAACTTATTAGCCTTCGCTACTCAAGCTGTATTCCAATTTGAAAAACGATGTGGGTAGTTAAATTATTCATAAACCTAAAACTAAATTAAAAGAAAATTTTAAACAATTAGTCTATCAATAGTATAAATAGAAATTTAACACAAGCAGGATTACTGCATATAAAATTCATGTGGCAACATCGAGGCTGAAAGATAATGCAATAACAAAATTACTTGTCCAATTTAAAAGTGAATTATCTTAAACAATATAAACATTCAGACAGTGCGCGTCTCGGGGGACGTCAGGCACAATGACATTAAGATGATATTTTGTACAATTTGTCTCTATTGGATTCTTACTTGACAGTTCATTTCACTGGAATAATTTTCAATGTTTACTTTAACGTCGGCAGCTGAATCATAGAGAGGAAAACAAATAAATATTCATAATCTTTTTCGGCATAGAATTTTGGAAAATTCGTGCAATAATCATTTTAGTCTATTAGAGTTTACAGCTGAATATAGACTACCCATCAGACAAATGATCCAGACGAGACTAGTCCGATGACGCCTGGGTCCACTTGGCAGGCGGTCATTCCTTCTGTATAGCTGAAACGTGGTCTTTATTTTATAACCTTCTCTCTCCACCTATCGCATGATCTTCGTTCTATAAAACTAGAAAGTGTAATCTTGAGACAATATTTACACTAAACATACAATATTTAACTATGCCAGTCTCTAAACAACATTAAGTTTAATTATTACTTCACTACGTAATTATGTAGGAGTACAGTTTCATTTCAATATACTTATCTTATTTTATTTATAACTATGATAGAGTAGATGAGCAATATTGTAAACAACACCTTGCTTTATAATTACTTCTTATAAGCCTAATAACAAACATACTACTGTTTTGACTATAGATTTAGTGTTATGCTTTTAGTAGTAACTACATAGACAGTCTGCAAAAAAGATTTAGATTTGGATCTTTTATCGAAATTCTATTCGTAAACTGTAGTTGTATGATTAGTTTTGCATGTAAAATTAAATATGCATGATCGTTACCATAAATAATCGATGCAGTTACGTTTGAATGCACCGAAGAGACATTTTAACTAATTACGTAAACAATAATAACGATATCACGAGCAATTAAACGCGTGTGCACAGCGACATGAATACTACGAACTGGTCAATAATCGCATTACTATAATTACGAAGTAATTTTAAATAAAACCATTGATTAGATGTGATCGTTATAAACTCCGAGTTTTCCATGCATTCGAATTAGAAACGTGTTCTATAGAATAACTACGGTTACCGACAGAGTACAAAGAAAAAGATTTAAGAGCACATTGTTTATAAAACTGTCTGTCGATGAGGTAGTAAGGTCCACGAGTTGGGGCCGTATGTCTTTAGACATAATACATTAGAATATCCTCTACAAGGTCACAATGAAAGTTGAGAAAAACCCCTGAACGCTAACAACACAAGACCGAGGTGAATAGCGAGGTTCAATATCCAACTATCTGTTAATGATAATTACTGGCGTATGTCTTATAATTGACTGCATGTACTAGCAAAATTTTTTCCCTTTTGAATACATTTATAACCTACTATACAAGTATACATATTAAACATTGTATTCTCTTTATCTGTGGTAAGTATTTTCTTATTTTCCGGTAGCAGCTCTTCGTTGCCGTAGATCTCTAGAATAGGTACATAATTATAAATTGTAGTAAACATTACTATAACATCTTAAATTTCGAAGAGATGACTACTATGCGTACTTTGTAATTATACTCAATAGTGACTCATTGGTATGGGCAGGGGTATCACTTACTATCACATACAGTCCACGTACGAATCGTCAGTTTGTTGTGTGAGAAAAACCATTTAATATTTTTTCATAAAATATTAGTAACGGAAATATACTTAATTTGTAAATAGCTGGTTATATAATACTTTTTTGAATATATATTGCGCCAAAAGAAAATAAGTATCTTTAATACATACAAACTGAAAATAGTTTTAACAAACTGGTTCAGTACATATATTTATTGAACTTTCATCATGACATAATTCAATGAACTTATCATATTATAAAACCAGTTTGTGAAAAGTTATGCGTCGTTAAAAAGTAAAATGCAAAAATAAGTTTTTTATTTTAAAACCTCCTTCTTATCGTCGGTTAAAGAACAAAGTGATATGTTCACCTAAAAAAGGAGTATATTAAAGCACAAAGGCGAATTGGATTTAAACATTTACACGAGGCACTTATGTATTACTCTTTTAACAGCGTTAACTCCTTTATACGCTTGGTGCACGGCATGCTTACTTAATTCACGGTGCATTTCAGTTCACATTGTTGCGATATCTCACGTGATATTATGTGACGAAACCGTGTCACTGCGCACACTTAAACTGAATAAATGTAGCTGCAAAGTATTATAGAAACGATATATTTCCTTTAAATTTACTTGATGTAATTTGTTACTTTGTATTCACTTCTATGATGTAACTTTCTAAATACCAAGAAAAAATAAAAAATACAAAATATTAAGTTACTGTACTTTCTTAATTTAATTTATTTTATTAGAATATAATATAACACTGATTTGAGATAAGTAACGTTTAAAATAATAATAAATAATTTATAAAACTGAAACGAACACAAAAAAATCTTATAATTTGAATGTAACGTGTTACTGGAAATAACATGAAATAATTATAGTAATTTTGTATGTATGAATATATGCTTACCTCAGCTTTATAACGAAGCATTAAATTAGGTTAACGTTTGCACTATTTAATCACTATATATGCATCGTGGCATTAAACAAATTTGACTACACTATTATATACACATATATCGTAATTAGTTCACGACTAACGAAATTTAATATACACTCGAAAAGTTACTTTATGCACATCGTGGAACCACGGGTTTGAATGCTACGGCGTAGGCGACCAACCCCGCGTAGAGGCCGCGGAGCACTGAATAAAATGGATTCACAGCTCTGCCCATTAGTAGGCTCTTTCAACACTTAAGATTTTTCCCTTTGAGCCGTGTAATGAAGGTCTACTTACTATTTGGTCTATTAAACGGACGCACTAAAGAAATCCATGATATGGAAACACAGGTCTTCAGAACATTGGAATCAAAAAGGTTTATATTATCACCTGAAATTTCGAAAATAAGAAATAATAGCATTGAAATAAAACCTGAACAAATCTAACTCTTCTGTCAAGTAAATTATATAATTTTCTTGTTATAAGACCAGTTAGATTTGTTTTGTGATACTTGTTACGATACTACGATACGTGTTTGTGGTACTGGTAGTAAAATACATAAAAAATATAAATTACTCTGTTGCCGGAGACCGTTTAGGCTAGGACCACCGCAGCTCCTATTTCTACTGAAAAAGAGTAGTGTGCAAATATTACTGTGTTTATTTTATTTATTTTTTAAAAAAAATTGTTGCAACACTTAGTATCCAATAGGCGGACTTAATGCCTACAGGCGTTCACTACTAGTCAACGTAGGAGGTGAGAGATGTTGTGGTTGGTGTGTTCTACTTTGAAGGACGCTATTAGGAAATTCCTGGGGTAATGAGACTTAATACTTATTGTCACAAGGCGGGGAGCGCAACGTAGTGCTGTGTATACAATCTTAAATACCGTCACGTTGTTATGATCAAACATATCACTTATCGTAAGACGAACATCATGTTCGACTCGTACTATGTCAAATGAAAAAAGTTTGAATCATGTTCATCATTTTAAATAAAAAAAAATTAACATCTTCTTTAATACTAATTAAGCTAATAAAGATCAATCTTTTTTGGATTTATTATTGTTATAGCTTTGCGATATTGTGATACCCCGCCATAAATAAAAATGAATCAATACATTAACATATTTTTCATCAGTTTTACGTGCAACTCACCACTACCATGTCACGAACTGAACTCCCTCTCCTAATTAATTTAATACAAGCCTAATTATAATAAATATGACATGCCGCACGAAAACCTTTTTAGGGTGTAAAGTTTTCGTGTTTTTACCTTTTTGTAATATTATTTTTACACTCCAGCTTACAACGCTGTGTAAGTTACATTTTACCATAATACCTAGTCATACATACATTTTAATTAAAAAAAAAAACTAATTTTGCTATATTTATTTTTGAGAAATATTTAAGACAAATCAAAATAAATCATATATAATTTATACCATAATTATACTACCTTATTTTTTTCAATACAAAAACGATGCTGAAGCTTACATTTTATATCTAACATTACTTAACTACATATTACAAGAAATCTATGCGCAACAGTGGACGTCCATTGGTTGAGATGATGATGATTATTACTAAACTAATCTTGTACTGAGTTTTCAGTACAGGTTCATTTTAACATTCCTTTTATTATCTATTTCGCTTGTTTACAAACCTTTTTCTACTTGTGCAACCATTTTGTTTAATATCTCTCTTGGGAAACTTTTTTACTTAATTGCTCTTGTTATTAGACGGAACAATAGTTGACGTTGTTATTCTGTGCAAATACAGAAGTAAAAATCTGAAAAAGTTTTCTTTTAATGCCATTATTATTAAAAAATGTTTTTGTTTCATCAAATGTAATAGTATCCAAACATACATAAATTGCTAAAAATGTAAAATATTTATATTGATAAATATTTTTCTTTCCTAACTTACTTGTCTAGTGTCTCTTAAGTTTATAATTAATTTTGTACATAAAGTTCTGCTATCTATCATTTCTGTCCTGAACAATAGTTCTGTCCAAAAAATTTAAACCATGTGTACCTTAAGAATTAAATATGTATGGGGAAAAGTATTTTTAATAAAATGTTACTTAAAAAATTATAATTTCAAAATAACCAATTTCCATTAAATTCATGACTCATTATAATAAAATTATTCATCATAAAAATAACCTCAAATGGAATAATATTGGAATAATGTTAACAAACGGCAAATGGTTATTGAATTCCTCGAAGCTTTACGTTTAGTCCATCATTATCAGTCAGTATACAGTCCTCTCCAGGACATAAGCCTCTCTCTGGTTGAGAGGATTTCCCGGTAATCGCCGAGTCTGACAGTTGGATTAGCGATCGTAATATAGAACTCCTTTTAGAAACTACCGCCATCACGGGCCACAGCTTTTTAAAGAAGAAATCATCCAAATCAGCCATAGTTCGGCTGTTAAACAACATTGTATATAACTACATAAGCTTTTTTAATTAATCGAATCCTTCGCCTACGTTAATTGTTTTTATTGCAATTATACAATCTCTAGTGTCTGTTATTAACCTGAAAACTTTCAGTCAAGTAGCATTTAACAAGTTACAAATACTTGGCATATTTTTACTGTATGCTTTTCCACCGCCACTTGCGCTTTCAGGTTTATTATCATATGTGTTAAATAATGTATACGCATATGTTTATTATCAATTATATAACCAAAACTAAATTCAAAATAAGTACCATTAAATTCACGAATCACCACATCCAAAAACATCAGCTTTCGGGGACATGCGATATCCGCCACACGCACTTAGCCCAGTGAAAAGCAACTTAAGAGGACTGTTCATGTTATTTATTTTATCTTAAAAATATCAAAAGATAAAAAATGTTATATTTTTCATACTCAATTAAATACTACTATTATTATTTAGAATAGAATACTTAATATTTAATTGATCACTATCTAAAATTGTATGTATACAAGTAATAAAAGGACATAACGAAGTAAAAATAGGCAATGGGCAGCGATATTGTTAAACGCGTTGTCTTTTATTTAATCTTTTAATAGGATGTATCTATAACAAGCGGCCATTTAATATTATATATATAAAAATGCCAATTTATAATAAAGACTGTATCGTCTTTGTTTTCATGAACTCTTTCACAAAAACAAAGCTTTGTATTTGATGTTATAGAATAAAGTAATAGGACTATTATGTTTTCCTCTTATGCCGGCTCGGGGATCCGTTGGTATAATCTCGGTACAAACTTCTTAAAACAATATTTGCTCAACGAGTTCTGCAGCGAGGGCACACGCGTTGCGATTTGGCTTTTACGTATAATACAAGTTGTTTACATTAACCCTGAGTGTGTTTGACGATATTTTCATTTAAAAAGATATTTATACGTATAACACACTTATATACAAGCACGCATTAAAATTATATAACCACCTGTCCAACTTTTTTATTAATAACAACATTACGATTTGTTTAAACATTTACGTTGTATAATGTTTTATAACAACAAACAAATATTGAATTCTTATCAGGAAATATTCCTATATTAATTATTTTTGTGTCAAAAAAACCTATGCTGTATAAACAAATAATTTCAGATCAAATAAACTTGAAGAAAGTCAGGAAATGGTAACGTAATATGAATGTATACCCGTTGAATAATTTTTGTGGCATGGGTCCAGCATAATGAACGCCCGAACATCTGGTAAGCCCCGTGGTACAGCCAAACATCCTGTTCCGGATATCGAGCCGGCATGCCGATAAGCCAAACCACTACGTGAACTCTTACTAGAAATGATACACTTCAATATAGAAGTTACACATATCCTAATTAACATGTATCGTTTAGAACTTTAAGTAGTTCATACATATATCATTGTTATATAATACGAAAATAATAATATAAAATATTAATACCTATAACTTAAACGATAGTTATGTATGTGTATATTTACGAATATCCATTTTTTGTATAAAAAACATATAGTAGCCAGTCAGTGGACGTGCTTCATGCAAGGGCTAGGGGATAAGTATAGCTTTTTGCTCCTCAAACATTTGCCATTTTTCCTAAAAAAAAAAGGTTGGTTCTATATCTCACATAAAGTTCTTAATATATATAATTTGTTATACCATAAAAATATAAAAGCTAAGATGTTTTTGGTTTTAAATGTTCGTTAAATTTAATCGCGGTTTTTGCATTTATTGTTGTTTCTGTTACAATTGTTTTAAATGTAACTTTCAAAATTGGGGATTATTAAAAAATGCTTTATAAATACATAATTACTTGGGATATATTTTTATAATACTAATCGTTGTCGTAAGTTCAGAAAAAAATACTAAATAATTTTTTTAAGTACCAGAAATATTACTATTTTTTACTTACAAACAACTATTTCTCATTATTATATTTACTTTTCATTAAGGTACTTACATCGTGTTGTAATATAATATGTAACAAAAACCAAATTTATTTACAAATCAATGTAAGTGGTTAGCGAAATGAACATAATTGAATAACAATATTAAAAGTTCAACTATTTAATTCAACGTATAATAAATTCAATTGCGGTCTCACTCTAATTACAAGTTAATATCCGTCCAGTTACAATCCATTGGTTTCCAATCCGCGGTTTTAGTTTTAATGAATAGTTATACATTTTAAATGACCAACGGACGTTACCAGTTCAAAAGACATTTAATTTAAAATGTATTGTAATTAAAGGTTCGTTTAGACGCTAAACAGAAAATATAGCAGCTTTCTCCGTGAATAATATAAACCAAACAAGAGATAACCAAAGAAAACATGTATTTATTGGATATCAATAAGCTAAATGTATATTAACATAACTAAGATATTTGGTAGACGCCTATGTTCAGCAGTGCGCGTTTATCTGCTGATGATGATGACGAAATTTACCTATTCATCTTACCTTTTTCCATCATTAGATTACAAAAAAAACAGTGAAGAAACTTGTTAAAGTATTCATAACAGAAATATTGAGTATTCTATAAAATAATAATTATTATAACCGTTCCTTCATGATTAATAATTAATTACGTGATACATAGATTCTTAGTGACCATCTTTGCGGAACTTTATCAAGTTATTCGTTCACCTTAATCATCTATATAAATTAACTTTATATTTATCAATTATTTTAGGTATTATATTGAATAAATAACATACGAATATTAAAACTTTATCATCTTATTACAAGTTTGTAAAATTAACCTAAAAATCTCCTGTTGCGCAATCTAAACCGATAAAGATAGCTTTAATATATATAGTAGCTATAATATATATATAT
>DWLS01003369.1:0-15863 GCA_018246255.1 Pachliopta kotzebuea | reverse complement strand
CCCAAACACCCCTCCGGGCCCACCCAGGGCACCGGCGGAACGTCCGTAAAAGGATTCCCACGCGGTAAAAAAAAAAAAAAAAAAAAACCCTCACTATAGGTATGTTTTTCTCTATTATATAAATATATTTTTAGACATATCATCAGTCTCCTACCACGCTGGCCCAATGCAGGTTTATGGTGACCCAGACCCTTGTCTATTGATTAGTAGGGTGCACCACAAGCAGGCAAGGCTGGCTTGGGTTCCCTTACATCCCCCTTTTAAGCCATCATGCCGTCATATTTAATTTTGACAGCGACGTTAAAAAATAAATCACTGAAAGTGAAGACTTTACAAGTGACTTTGCAAATGATATATCGCGGAGGTATAATTTTATGATTTTACAATTCGCGGATCTCACCATTAAGAGGACAAAGGTACCCTAAAAAAGGTACACTTGAAAAATTGTATTTTTATTTCACTCAGTAGTGAGTGGCGGTGACACTGTACGTCGGATACTAATTGCCTGATATACTTATAATCTTATTATAATAATCTGTAACAGTATAGCTGTAATCCGGTTTTGCTTTTTCTTTAAAACTCTTACCGCGACAACGGCAAAGCTCAAGTGTCTTTTATTTATAAACAAAACATTCATATAGGAACTTCATTCAAACAATTTTATTAATACATAAACATTACTTAGCAAAGCGCGAAGACGAGATGCTCACCTGATTATAAGTGATAGACATAATTTGGCGCTAACAAGAACTATAATTATTTCATCAACTTCAGCTGCCTTTAAACCGGAACATAGTAATATTATGAGAAATTTGGTGGTAGAATTATTCGCTGTGATGGTATGTAGACGGTCTCAGACAATCGAGACTTACCAACAGTTTTAATATATCATATTATATGTTATCGCAATGTTGGAAGGCCCCTACTAGGTGGGCCGACGATCTATTGAAGAGAAACCGCTGGACCTGAGCAAGACTGATCGGAGTGGAGATCTTTGGGGGAGAATTATGTTCATCTGTGGGTGTTTATTGGCTAATGATGATGATGATGATATCATGTTATGGTCTTTTAATAATTAGTTACTAGACTATACGATCATGAATAAAAAATTTATATGACCATGTATTACTTTCATAAATCTTTCTTCGTTTTTATTGTTTCTTTTAAGATATGTTAATTTTTAAATTGGTTTTGGTTCAATTCTCTAATATCCCTATACCTTCAACATCAGTGTCGGTTAATTTCACGGGTCATAGATGGGTGGGCAAATGACAGCAGCTACTACATGTATCGACTTTACAATCACAGAACCCAGTGGCGGAGACGTTAAAAGTCATTTGATCTGTAGGTCTTATATTTCGTGAGAATATTTAGTAATAAGTATATTGAGAGAGATTATTATCAATAGATATTTAAAGAATATTTAAATTGTACGATATTTAGATGTAATAGGTGTTTGACTAGTGGCTAATCCTCTATTAAACTTCCTACATATCGAATCAACGTCTAAGTCATAAAACTTCCATCAAGGACATCGTTACTTATACGATTTTATTTAATATTTTTAATATTGAGAGATTTTAAGATAATCTTTGTAAATCTTACCAATACATAAATATTTATGTAATTATAAAGGAATTTATTAATATTTTTACCTTGTAATTTATCTTATTAAGCTTCTTGATACATTTTACAAACCAAATAACGGAGCTAAAATATATTGGACTTTTTATTAATAACACTAGATAATCAACTTCTTGTTGATGTATTAAAAGCTAAAGATATATCTATTTAATCTTTTTGTCCATGACCTTTTTGCAATAATTTCGTTATAGATACAAATTCATTTTAAACAAATCAAACTTTCAAAGAAATTACTATTGTCTTTGCACTACGGCATAGTTTTTTCGGTTAATGTGTATTTAGGCATTGTTTCTTACCATTATTAACAAGCCTCTTCAGTTTTCCCTCTTTTAACTTCACATGGACAGACAGATCGCGCCACACCAGCGTGCATGGACGTGGAGGCTGCGTGGAGCCGAGGAGATCTTCGATTTCTTCAAAACGTGTATTGTGTTTTAATGGTGTATATCGATACTCCACTGGCTCCTGTAAAACGGAAAACTATGAACCAAATATTTTAACTTAATACAACAAATATAAAAACTTCTTCATTATAAAAAATATGAAAACTTCTTTAACATAAAAATATATAGGTAATAGGTCTTCGATGCTGGAGACCGACTAGGTACTATCACAGCTCCTATTGCAGCCAACAAATAGTACTGTGCAAACATTTCTATGTTCCGGTTTGAATGGTGGTGTATGCAAGTGAAATTACTAGAGTGGGGTAAAATTACTACATACAGTGGGAGGGGGGCGTCGTACGGTGACTTAACAGATTAAATCTCTAGGCGACGAGAGTAATATACCATCGTAATCAGCGCCACGTAGTTATGAGCAAGCGTATCACTTACTATCAGGTGAACAGGTCTCGTCAAAAAAAAAACAAATAGCTAAGTATTATAAATTCTTCAGAGACAATTTCAATTATTCATTGAAATCTCATTATTTAACAGAAAGTTTTTTTTTTTTTTTAAGACATCCAATATCAACTTCCTACACCAACATCCAACAAAAAATTGTAATATTAGGGTACTTTTAAATTTACGAGTCTTGTGTTTTGTAGCTGTTGACAATACAATTAGAGATTTTAATAAAAAAAAACATTAACTAATCTATGTTAACGAAAATATTATTTAATGCTAAACTTGTGATATGTAACAAGAATAGAATGAGAAGACGATGTGTGTGCGTAAAACGTTTTTTAAAAACGCCTCAACATTTTTTTCTTCGGCAAGGCCAAGTTGTAGACTCAAAATTTGATCGCTCGATGAATATTTGAAAAAGTAATTCAACTGGTTAGACATCCCAAAATGTTAAGACAGTAAGGTCCGGTTGTTTTTTTATATAATAGATTCAACAACTGGTGTAAAAAAAATTCGGAGAACGGACGAAGGACATAAAAGTCATAGATAAAATAGTGATATAACTATGAAAGGATTTGATACTAATATTTTAGCAGAAAATAGAACCGAATAGATAGAAATGCATTTTTTGTTTTGTTTTATTTTTAAAAGGACAACTTACAGTTATTACATGTAACATTGAATAAAGTCTTTTATCATGTTATAAGGAAATTATCAACGATCGACAGACATATTAAAAGAAGACCACAAGCAATGAACATTCACCCAAGACAAATAGATACAATCAATATACAAACAAAAAACATTAGAACATAAAAGTAATCTTATAAAAATATAACATTTAATAAAGGAACAAAAAACAACAAAAAATTAAAGGTGTAAGAGAAAAGAAAAGTAAAACGACAAAACTAAAAAACCACTTCACTCCAATAATTCCACAGAAATCTTTGGGTGACCAAAAAATGACGTAGTGCACTTAATTCTTATATAGTTAATACTATTAGCGAATATCAATCTGAATAAGAATAATTGCATCAAATTAATTATGTTTAATACCTTAAATATATTTTATTGGATACATCAAAACCTTATAATAATAATCTTTAATTTTCGCAATATATTTTTGTTACCAAAAGCAAAAGTTAACAACCAAAAGACTTAACAAATGTTTGTATATCTTCACATTTATGGCTACTGACGATTGGTTTTATTTTTGCAATTTTCACCGATATTTCCTTCAGATGAGTTATTACAGGCAATAAAATTATTTACAAATATATTGGTTAAATAACTATTAATATCTCGTAAATTACACGTAATAAAGACTAAATGATTTTTGAATAATTCCTAGAACAATTGTTTGATCGAAGTGTAATTAATGTTATGATTCAGTACTATAAAAATATACTCAATAATTATTTTGTAATAAGTACTGCAAAATAATTCTTCTAAACTTAACAGGAAACATATAATATCAATAGAAAGCAAAAAGCATATTTATCTTTGCCGTCTTAAGATGATTCTTTGTCTATAAATTCCTTTATTTGGCACTAACAAAATCCTTGAGACGTAATAATTTAGATCTCATAATCGTGAACCTTTGACCTCGTTAAAGGTTTTCAACACCATTTGAAAAGACCCTCCGAATAAGGAAACCTAATACGAATTTATTTTTGTTAGGTTTCACTCTAACGTAACTGCTTTAATATGATAGTTGTAATTGCTTTAACACTTGCCTAATGATACCTATCATATTTAATTCAGGTAAACACGAAAAGAGCTAGATTATACATTTTTATCATCACGCTTCTTTTGTATAAGTAGAATAAATTATACATATGAATCATTTATCATCTTATAGACGTTTACTGATGTACATAAGCCTCTTTCAATAGTGGGGGAGTTAGAGCTATCTTCCAAAATGCTGCCTTAATGTGGGTTAGTGGGAAGTCAGAGCCTCGTCTGTTTAATAGCAGGATGTTCTACCAACATGTGAGGTCGACTTAGGTCCTCTGAGTTGTTGTGTGGGACCCCTCAAAACCCAACAAATGAATCCATAACTATCACAAACTGTAATTGCTATACTTTGTACGTGAAGCTTTCAAGTATTATAAACCACCATCACTTGCTCATCCCTCCTACTCCACAATATATTTTAAAACAGAGATTAAACAGCAGTGAAAAACATATCTTTCATACATTAGTTTAGTAATTTATAATTTTCACATATATCATGTAATGTATGCGCATTGCCCGGGAACATGATACAAGTGTGAAACTGATATAAAAACCACAGCATCTTGATTGTGTCATATAATACTCCACAAAACTATGTCGCGGTTAAATTCATATGTATACAGTTTCAACAGAAATTCATTTACAATATGTATTCTTTCTAATATTAATACAACATATTTCAAATGAAAAGAATTTGATACAATCTTACAGCAATTTTTACTATAGCCTTTTTCTAGTTAGCTTAGATTTGAGAGTTTGTGCATCACCTGATGGTTAGTAATATGCTCGCTAAATTCTATCATATCGTGCTCGTAACACACATAAAACAAGTTGAACTTCTAACTACAGCGCTATTTAATCCTGAACACTTCACTACAGCATTGATATAACGATTCTTTCATACTTTTGTTATTACCATCCATAACTAAACTCCACTAAGGAGTTAAGATTTTACTATATATTTAAGTGCTACTAGACGTTTAATTATAATTATTTTTTTCTTACAATAAATGCTATTACAGTTGATCTTATTGCTATTACAGTTTAACTGCCCCAGTGGCGCAATGGTTAACCGTTTACCTCATACTATGATCCCTGACTTCATTCCGGGACCACCTGTGATGTAACTTAGATAGGTTTTGAACCCTATAGCTTCACCATCACATACAACACATTTATACACCATCATCAGTCTCACTATTATTTAACATAAAATCTAACAGAAACATAATCTTGAAACATGAACGTATAATTAGCGAAATAATAATAATAAAATATAATTATAAAAGTAGATTTATATGTACAATAAAAATATAATTTAAAAAATAAAATATAATAAAAAAAAAATACTTTAAAAAAAATTATATTTTAAATACTACATGGCATTTCAAGTTATTTACCCTGTATAGTAATTGCAGTAAAAGTCATTTATAAACTATTAAAATTACTGTTAAATCATCATCGTTAAGTTAATTCAATTATAAACAAATTCATGTCTGCTTAAATATTACGAAACCACACTTACTTTTATAATAATAAATATTTTATAATACAACAATAAAGTTTTCAATCGGAGTTTATATATTTTTAAACCGCTTGAAAACTATTAAAAAAAATTACTATGTTACTTAAATAACTATTAAAAATTGTTTTAATTTTTGACTTTAACTTGTTTAATAAATATGAATAAAATTACGGAACTATTATTTATTTACATGTCGATACTCATAGATAGATATAAGTTATTTATAAGTTTTTTCTTAACAAATCGTTACATAACTTAGGAAATATTTCAATATGAGATTCAAATTTAATTCTTTATATTCTTAATTTAACAATTATTTTTAATATAATCTAAAAATATAAAACCTTAAACAAATATCATAAATATTACTTACGTGAAGATCACCGACCGAGTGGACATCCGAAGAATTAACCGACGGTGGTATGCTCCCTTTCGCCTGTACTTTGACCGGATCGCCCATTTTTCATTCACAATTTTATTAATTAATTAGAAAATAGTTCGCATTTAAATTTTTTGGAGAGGACAGTGAGACAGTAAGTAACATTTTGGGTGGTTCACGCGATGGGGTCGCCGGGGCCTGCACAGCGCGCGCCGTGCGGGCCGCAATGAACGTTCTAGAGGACAGCACGCGGCGGTATAGCTCACCGCGGTCAACACTAACAACCACGTCGCTTTCAACAGGTAGATTGAAATTAAGGGCGATAATGCATTGACATCACAATACATTTACAACTACAATATACCATAATGTAAACAATTAATCCTTTATATACAGTGTAAACTCTTTATAACGAAACTCAATGGACTGAGCATTTTGTTATCGTTATAGAAAGTTAATATGGAATGAAGAGAAATAATCGAATTAACAATAATCTTTAATATGCATATTTATGATATAATTAAAACATATAGTCAATTAACTTTGACGTTTTTTGCTTTGCCAACACTTTGTATTTTCTTAGGTATTATATCCATCTCTTGATTGATGGAATCTTCTTGATTCAACAATAAAAATTGTTTTATTAACTTAGCGGCATCAAGCGCTTGTTGAATAGTTGGTGGTGGTTCAGAATCATCTTCTTGGTCATCTTCTTCATCTTCATTCGGTTTTTCCTTACTTTTCGACACTAAGTCAAAAATTTCTTTATCATTAAGTGAACCGGTTATAGGTCGTAATAGAGTATATCTGTTGCGCTATAAAGACTGTATCAATGTATGGATTTTAAGGTAAACCAACCAAATTGAGATCATTTCTAAGTTATAGAGAGTTTATCGTTATAAAGCATAATTCTAATATAAAGAATTTACATTGTATTCTTAAAAAAAGTCACATGTACTTTTGACCACTTTAAACATTTATAAGCGACTTAACGCCTTCTTGTATCATAAAGTCTACTTTAAATGATATAAAAGTTTAATGAGTGTATTAAAATAATCATAGAAAAGTTATTAATCTTTCTATTGTTTATATACTATTTTTATGCTTATATATATTAACATCAAAATCAGCAGTCGAAGAAGTGTTAATCCGTATAAAAATGTAAAATACTCATCAAGTTATGTTACAAGATGCATTGATCATTATTATGATTTAATTATAAAGCTTTTATAAATTGGATACATTTAATAGTTTAATTTTATTCACTATGTATATTTTACAGGTTTTAGATCTCATATCATGAATATTGAATACTAAAAAAAATTATTATTGGTTCGTGAAATATTAATTAGGAATTTACTAGTGCAAGGAGTCAAAAAGTTTAAACGTTTCTGATTAAAAACTCTAAATTATATATTTAGATTATATAGATAAAATAAATATATTATATATGTTAGTATTATATTACGGTTTGGCCAACTGTAGATAACCTAGCTCCGACTATTCAGAGTATATTTTTTCTTACACGGAGGTTAATTATTTTAACGTGTGTCTTTACCTGTAGTTTAAAAGTAGGGACACGAAGTGATTGTATGTTGATAATAATACTGATTTCAATGTTAAACCAATTCGCTTGTTCCTTAACCTCGATATACAAACTCATGTAGTATAAATAATACTTAATAATTATTTCAATGATAAACGTATTAATTAGCCTTAATTTCAAAAGGAGGTGCTTTCTAAAGAATTGTTTAGATACAAATAAAAGATTGAACATCATAGGTTTTTTTTAATCGTTCCCCTTCGTGGTGTGTAAGGCTTTCATTACTCTTTTCTTTTCCTTACAACTAATCTCCTTTCATTCTCCATTTTCCATCTCTAACTCTCTTTCCTATTGTTTTGATCATCTCACAGGCATCGCCTCTCAGTTCAAAATCCTCCGAATTTTTACATTTTTATTTATTTTTTACAGTTTTGTTCTTATCTATTTACATTTTTTTACTATCTTTTATTACATTTCTTCGTTTAACTTTAAGCTTTAAGTGATACATTAAGATTAAGATTTAATCTTAATGTATTACAATTTACATTTATTCATTTCTTGTATAGTTTGTTTAAGTCTCTAACTCTGTTTTTTCTCTCCCAAATAAGGGATAAGGATAAGGTGATGATGAGGAACATTAGGTTAGGTCTTTAGGGCATACAATATTAAGAATAGCGTGTTGCCGTGTAATATTAGTCAGTTAATTGATGCAATAAGAAACAAAGAGTAGATTTTAAAAATATTGTACAAATATAGCTGACGTCTGTAATAAAAATAAATAGTAACTAAATAGAATAAGTATATTCTATATTTAGTATACAATCTCAGCTTAAATATAAGCAGGAAAAGTAAAATGTAAATAGCTATAGGAATAGACTGAAGTACAAAAATAATATTAAACAGTCTTGCGTAGTTAGAAATTAAGGCGTCTGGGGAAAAGTATTGATAATAAAAAAATGCTAATAGTAGTAAAGGTAAATATTATGATCCTAGAATCTAAATTAGGAAGAAAATTAAAAAAATACAGTATATTTATACTGTATTTTTTTAATTTTCTTTAAGTTTTAATAACAATACAAAGTACAGTACACCAAAAACCTCTTGTACATTTAAATTGCCTAAAGTCTATCTACTTATATATAAATATAAGTTTCGCTTATATTTTATTAATACAGTAAATGCCTTTCTAAAACCACCATCCTACCAGTTGATTGCCCATTGTACCATATCTTCCAGAACATGAAAACATCTTTCAAAATGAGCCAAAAATGGAACTACTTTCTCTTTCCATCCAACATCAATAAACAATCCAAATTCAGAAGAGAAGTCCATTAAAAGTAATGTTTATTTAAAATCAACAAATAATTATGAAACCTGTTAAATTTCGATTAGCTAATACCTAATTGAAATTCATAAAATTTTTTAAACATCACCTATAGACCCAAAAATCTCAAAAAGATCGAAACCGGTTGTGATTTTTGGGAGGAACGTGCTAAGAAACTATTAATATCACTATTTTAACATATCAAGTTAATAATGACGGAAAAATGTATTATCTTACTTCACCAGAAATTACTAGGGTAACGAGATTTAACACCACATGTCTCAATGCGACGAGCGTAGTCTGGTGCTGTTTACCTTCTTATCCGGCGTTGTTATGAGCAAGCGTATTACTTACCATCAGATTAACGACTTGCTCTCGTTGTCAGGTATAAAAAAACCTAACACAGTACCTCCTCACCTTCTATGTTGATTGGCAGAGAATGCCCATGAGAATGAAGTCCTCTTATTAGATCCTAGAACAGGGATGTAATGGGCCCCACACAACACATTACAGGTCCTAAACCTTACCTTCTCGCGGTGAACCGTGCTAATCAACACAACGGTTTGAACGCCTTCCATTCCGTAGGTACCGGGTTCGAATCCAGCCTGCACCAACGAATTTTTCAATTTATGTGCAGTTAGTATAATAACTAATATCACGTGCTTTAAGCCATGTAAATCGCGTGGCTATAAACCTTAAAAGATTAACAAATGAGGCTTTGGCTTCTCACCAACCTGCATTGGGCCAGCGTGGTCGGAGACGGCCCTAATCCCTCCACTATTGAGAAAGGCCAATTTCTATCAGTGGACGTATATCAGCTGATAATGATAAGATTAGATGACAAGATTAGATTGTACGAAGTAAATTGCTTTGTTACCTGACCATACATTTCTACTTCACTTCATTAAGACATAAAGTAAAATATTTGCGAGCATTCATATACGTGTCTGTATAAAAAATTTAATACTTCATATGCTTATTAAACCGGATTGTATTTTGAAAATGAACAAACAACTTTCCCTTTGGGATATTGAAAAGAATTTCATGAAATCATATCAATAATACCTTCTCTTAATTATATGAAAGATAATAGTAGTCTCTGGCGACGAGCGTAAGGTGGTACTGTGTATACCTTCTTTTTTTAAGAAGAAAAAAAAAAGATACCCTTCTGAGGGGAAGTCAAGGTTATGTGGAGATTTTACCCACTAAAAACCCTACGATGGTCGAGGTCACGGGATCTCCGTTAGGAACACAACCGCGGCCGATCTAACGCTATGCTGGCATATTGCGTTCTGAGGTTGCTGTGTATACCATCTTAACTAGCGCCTTTATGGCATTATAACTTACCATCATTCAATTCGGACAAACATTGTCCTGATCAAGTTAACCAAGTGTGTGTTATCAAGCAGGACAGCTAAGGAATGGAACAACTTGCCGGCGTCAATGTTCCCGTCCAATAACTATGTGGGCCTTTTCAAAAAAAGAGTGAATAGGCATTTGCTGGGTTAATTCGCTTTACCATCATAGACCACATCTTCACTTAACACCAGGTGGGATCGTGGTCAAGCATTAACCAGTACCTACGTAAAAAAAAAAAATTACGTGAGTTACATTGTCATAAGAGAAAGGCCGACAATGAACAAAGAAAAAACTTACTGATAAAATGAAACAGGAACCCGTTATACTGCTAACAGATCCATTAATCACATATAGTTTATAAACTAGCCATAAGGACCCATTGTATAACCTTAGTTTATAAGAAGCTTGTATTACTAAATAAAATCAGTTCTCTCTCAGTTTTTATTAACTTAACATGATAGTTCCAAGCATGTAGTTTTTAAAAAACCCTTCCACCCGATGGCTCAAGCTAACTCGTGACAAAAGCTATTTTCCCTGTGAAATCTCCGTTGCCTTTAGATGTTTATCCTCACCAGCAACTCAGGCTTTATAGCAATTAAACCTAGTCCTTTTAAAAATGAATACCGCGGAGTTCTACCTCAGTTATAACTGAACCATTACCGCTTTGATTTTCTTCGATACTATCATCAATATCGATTATCTGAAATATCGTACTTCAAAAATCATATAGGCACGATTATTTAATTTGTGTTACATATTTGAAAATATCGTCTTTGAATCTGATTAAAAATTCATATGTTACATTCTCCACGACCTTCGAACTACGAGTTTTTTTTAATTTTATACTATAAAGTATATATTTTATCGACACGACGCGTGCGATAAAGTTCCGCTTTAAATTCAAATGAATGCAGAACTGGCCAATCTGTAGTTTTGTGGTTAATGTATACAAATTCTTATTCACAGGTTGTATTCCGCGGCCGCATTTATGTAGTTTTATTATACGTCGTAATGATACTACAAAATGGACCAACAAGGAAGATTTTACAGGGGAGTTAATATAGATATTATAAAGCTCAACCTTGCGCTCGACTTGCTTAGACGTATTAACTCCTTTTACCCTTCTTATATTTGTAATATTCGTATGAATTATTATTATATTTTTTGTTTTTGTGTTTCTATTGAGAAAGCTCATAACATCGCCAGTTCCTATACGAATATATTGAAGCTACTCAGTGCTTCGAATTACACGTAAATTACGAAATCTAAAGTGCCTTTTTGGTACATAAATTATTCTTCTTTGTCTCGTTAAGACAAGGTGATAAAAGATAAAGAGAATTGCAGAATTGAATTACAAACAAATACCTAATTTAAACTGCTAGACGTAGACTTTAAACCAATGGTAAATGATACGTTCTACCCCTACGATAAAAAAACAATCGTGAACTCCACAAAGTGTTACGCCTAAATCTAATGTGAATATATAACAAATGGATTCGTGGTGGAGAGTATCACATAACGAAAGGCTTTTGTTGCGATTCTATTTCCCCCTCAGACAGAGAAACCGTAATTCTGCCTATCAAAAGCATTCGTTTTTTTAATACGGCTCACATTATAGGGTAAGTGATCTCACCCTGCCTATAAAAACATGAACACTTGCCATAGCTCGGCTTTATTTATTACATCGTACATTTTTTTCAAAACATGAAGCTCTACGTAGTACCTACTTTCGTCATGAAGCTGTAAATTTAAATTATTTGACGGATTTTTAAAAAAAACAATCTGTTTTGGCTGGTCAATGAGTTATATACAAACATCTATACTACAACGCAATATACAATATGTATTTTTTACACTATATCTGTTAATATTTAATAAATTCAGTAAAGTTTTCCATTTCCTAAAATTTATTTCAATAAACAGATAGTTACATTAACATATATTGCGCAAAGGAAAAAGTAAAGAATATTATTTAAAATATTATATTTAACTATCTTCTATGTTATATATATCTCTAAGATGTACATTTATATTCTTATATATGCATAGAAAAACTATAAGATCATTTGAAAACTGACACTAACGTCGTTTCTATCGTTTAAAAAATCATTATAATTTAATGAAGTAACAACAGATGGCGTTAGATTTCTTTAATCAATAAACAGGTTATACTTTCGCATTGACGAGTTTTTTAGAGGCAGAGTTGAAGGTTTTTTTAATAATATAAACTAAGAACTAATATCGTATATGAATGTGCAGAGAGAACTGATATTTATTTTACTGGTTCGGTTTTTATATACAGCTGGTGCCTTATGTAAATATGCGTTACTATAGAACAGTGATTCCCAAAGTGGACAATATCGACCCTTAGGGGTCTATGACAACCTACAAGGGGTCTACGTCAGCGAAAAAAATTTTTGGGTCCATGAAATTAAAATGGGGGTCCACGATAGTGAATGTCAACACATACACTGATAGTACCTATTTAATTACATCATACTATCTTATAAAATCAAAACATATACATTATTAATAAAAACATCTATGAAGTAAAAAAAAAAATTATTATATATGTTTTTAAAATTGTGTAAGTTGTAGGATGTTGGTATTCGCTTTGTGGTCGCAATACATTTTGAACTTGTAAAAAGCTGAGAGTCGCAGTCTCAGAGCTTCGCTAACTTGCACTGACTTGTTCAATTCGTCACTATAGATATAAGAAAATTACAGGAAATCAATATCAGATAAGTAGGGGGTCTACGACACAAAAAAGTTTGGGGAACCCTGTTTTAGATTGTCAAGTAAAAACGGAGTAAAAGTTCAAGTGATTTTGGAGAAAAAAAAGTTGTTAGAAATTAAAATAGATATGAAACAAAGCATCCGGATGTGCGTACGGTGGCTCAATGGCGTTAGATTTTAATTAATTATAACAACTCGAATACCAGCCGTGGTATACTGTGGCATATGGCGAGCACCGCGCTATGTCCCGTCTACAAATAGTCGAGCAGCTATTAATACGCGGCGCGTATCCGCCCTGCGCACGCGCATTGAACGCGGCCGCGGGGATATGGCGCCGACAATCTTCGCGTTAGCTATATATCAATATGAATTATATTGCTAATTGGCATTCCGTTAATGTTACTGCTATTGAGTCATAATTTTAGTTGTGACGTGCCTGATAATTTATTATACCGCTATAAATGGTCAACACCCTGTGAAACATATACACGCGTATGTGCGTAGGTTCAGAAGAACACGCAGGAGATAAGAACTCTATTTATATATAAAGAAAAATAACTAATGTAAATAAATCGTCTCTCATTATACTACGAATATAATGGAAACTTATCATGAATTTAAAAATGCAAAAGTCAATTTAATAGAAAGCTTTTCCACGGAACCGGAAACGCTTCATCAATCACTCTTGCTTTGTACTAAAAAGGCGATGGTATCTCATTATGTGTGGCCCACGCCTTAACCCATTTTTAGTGATTTTTATAACGTTATTGTTCTGAACGAAATTTCATAGACGACATTGTATTTTATTTGTAAATTAAAAAAAAATACGGTAAAAGCAGTGAAGCTCTGGAATTCTCTTCCTCATAATATCCGTCCTTGTCCCTCCTCACCTATCTTTAAGAAAAGAGTTAAATACTATTCATACGCTTACACGTATTAATTTAGTGTGCATAAAGAATAAATAAATTAAAAAAAAAAACATTGTCTTAGGTCACATAAAAAGTAGAAACAGATGCAGCTTATATAATATTATGCAATTACTAGTAATCTGGTGGTTTGTTAGTCTCTTGCCAGAGACCATCTAGGTACCGCCGCAGCTCCTATTGCAGCCGACAAACGGTAATGTGCAAATATTACTGTGTTACGGTTTGAACGGTGCTGTAAGCTAACGAAATTACCGAGGTAACGAGACATAACATCTTATGTCTCAAGGCGACGAGCGTAATGTGATGTTATGTATACCATTTACCATGTTATAGGCAAGCGTATTACTTACCGTCAGGTCAACGTCTTGCTAGTCTCGTCGCCTGGTCAAATAAAAAAGAAACATTATTAAATATAGATTTCGTTAATATTTTAATAGTAATGTATACGTTATTAGTTTTTTCACATAAATCAATTTAGTCGTTAGGAAACTGCGATGACTAAACATTAGTTTAGTAAAGAGTAGGTAAACGGTGGTTAAATCACAACATGGTTTCTTCGTGTGGATCTTCATGACACAGGAGTTTTCCTATTCTGGTATTACCTTGTTTTCCTGTCTGCTCCATAAATGAAGTAATATGTAGCCACATGAAGCGTTTAAAGTACATTACTGTGAATAAAAACCTCGTAAGCGAAGGCGTTATGAATATGTTTAAATGAGTTTATGGTTACACAAACAGTTCAAGTCGCGCCCATAATGATGTAATTTAAATGACGCCATAGTGTACTTATTTTAAAAGGCTGTACACAACAATAAATTTCTTACCTGTAATTTTCACGGTTAAATCTTAAGTGGCGGATTTTTTAATTTTAATACAAGCAGCGGTTCTCTAGTACGTTTGTTTTAGAAAATTTATTATTTCAATGAAAATAGTTAAACTGGTACTCAGAGTTTCTTTTCGCCTTTTTTTTTTGCTGGTATATTATTACCAGCGGCAAAGTGATCTGACGTAATCAGAAATTTATTTACTTTTGATATAATTATTTTAAATAGAATGATTTTTAATCTTTATTTATACGACAATGTCCGTCCGTCTGTCTGTTCGTCAACAATTTTCAATCTCGAGAACTACAAGGGGTAGGAGGCTGAAATTTGTCATACAGACAGATCTCACTTAGATAAGATTAGAGCCGTTGGAATTTTGTTGGTATGTGGTCGGGTTCCCGAGTTGTGGGTGCGCAAAGTCATAGAATTTTGTATGGGCTACTTGTATATTTTAAGAATAAAGAAATTTATTACTAACTTTTATATACTGGTGTTGTTTTTTAAATTATTAAAACCTTATAATACAAATACAAGTATAAATTAAAATATGTACTTAATACATTTAAAGTAATATGATTGATATTCAGATATTGCGGTGGGTGATTATTGTATAAAAACACAAGTGTTTTTTTTTGTTAATATCCGTATCGTAGTTTATGAATGGCTCGTGGGCGAAGCGAAGAAGTCTTTATCCATATGGTTACGTTCGTGTCCGTAAAATATATCGATGAGTCACAGCATAGTAGAATGATGACTCATATATCTACAATTACCAAGTTATGCTTCCACAATCTTGTTTCATTATGACAGAAGTTCACGGCAATTTCTTTCAAAATTAAATATATTTTTTTTTAAATCTTCATCCTTTTTAGGTAATAATGAAGGGTTATTGAGACGCTTGCTCATTTCTCCACCAAGCAACTCTCATGTTGACAGATGATTACTACTACACTTGTGCAATCGCATCATTAAGCTGTGGAGTTAATATTTTCACTGTAGTTAAACGTTCTGTTTTTTTAAC
>DWLS01003368.1:0-15868 GCA_018246255.1 Pachliopta kotzebuea | reverse complement strand
TGATGTAAGTAAATAGGTACTATCAGTGTATGTGTTGAGATCCACTATCGTGGACCCTCATTTTCATTTCATGGACCTTCAAATTTTTTTTCGCTGACGTAGACCCTTTGCAGGTTGTCATAGACCCCTAGGGGTCGATAAAGACCACTTTGGGAATCACTGCTTTAAAGTATACAGTGACGAGAGGAATATGATGACTGATCTGATCTAACACTATACTACTGATACTCTCCGAAAGTACCGGGTTCGAATCCTACCTGCATCAATGAATTATTCAATTTATATGCAGTTAGTATAACAACTAATATCACGTGCTTTAAGTTATGTATCAAAAACACTATACTTCTGGACAGGTCTCTTATAATGACCTCATCATCACAAAGTATAATTTCAACTCGATTTAGAAAGAATGAGTTGCTTAGTCTTCTAGAGATATGCTTGGGATTTGTTTCAATTAATAATATCCCTAATCCCCAGTGTTATTACTAAAAAAAATCCAGTATTTTCATTAACATACATCACCATTCAAACCGGAACATAGTAATATATTCACATAACTATATGGCAGTAGATATAGAAGCTGCGGTGGTACCTATAAGGTCTCCAGTAAGAGATTTACCACCAGATATATCTTCGACCAATTACCAGCAGTTCTTCTTCGAACATATGAAGAAGTTACATATATCGAGAGATGTAAGAGATCCCATACAACTGCTCACGGGGCCCAAAACCAATCTCACCTGCTCATGGTGCAGAGATGGCCAAAATCTCCCCACTATTTTGAGGATGTCCAGCTGTGGATGTATATCAGCTGATGATGAAATTTGGTTTAACACAAATTATTACCAAAGCTCATATTCTCTTGAAGAGAAACCTTTGAAGCTTTAACTTAGTTATATAAAATTAGAACTTCATTACAATTAAAGTACATATTATAAATTATACAATCATTAAGTTTCTCATTAAACCAATATTATATCCGCATAGTAGAAATGGTTGTAGTTAAATTAACAGTAAAACTGGTTTAAGTAATATAACGTTATTGGAATCAAACGTGATATGAATATTAAAAAAAGGTAGTAATTTGCATGAAGATTAAAAAAAAAACCTCGTCCAATCGACTAATAATTACGTCACATCCAAACACAGGCCAGGTGCTGTATATTTCCTACTAAAACACAATACACACCAGAAGTTCCATTGTCATAGAAATTTCTTTACTGACCCTTTCTAAAAAAAGCACTAAAATATAACGAAACTACCGCACAAAGGAAAGCTTTTAAAATTTAAAAATTCACTTTACTACATATGTTATAAGATTTAATTTGTATTGTATGGATTCAAGGTCCATACATGCGTCCAAATTCGAGATCTATTGTGGTCGTGACCCCTTTGAATTGGCATGTTGACCCGGGATGGGATTATAATGAGAGAAGCAGTAAGTTATGGTAGTAAACAATGGTTGGCCAGGTAAGCAGCTGACAGTGGATTTAAAATTATTTGTTCGCATTACAACCATTTGACCCTTAACCCTTCACATATTGATGTTATTTAAGCTTTCAATGATAAAGTAAATAGTCAAAGATATAAGTTAATATCAGATGATAGTATAAACGAAGGAAGATACATTGTATAAGTAAAAGAAAGGAAAGTAATCAAAGATATAATTCCCAGTCTCACTTTACGGAGGAACGATTTTAACCAACACAAAAAAGCTGAAAGCATTTTTCGTTAATTAGTAGCAAAGCTATGAAAATTTATTTTTTTGTTTGTCCAATGTTAAATATCAACTTATCTTTGTCTGTTCTTTACGTTACGTTAATTGTATAAGATGCTCATAAAAATACAGTAATGATTTAAATGATAAACACAGCACCATATTCCGCTGGTAGCTTTTAGACATGAGCTTCGTTACCTCAGTAATTTTACTAGCACACAGCACCCATCAAACCGGAACACAGTAATATTAGTACATTACAATTTGGCGGTAGAAATAGAAGCTGTGAGAACTCATCTACTACTAGTGGAACATTTGGGCATGTGATCAATTAATGTTTTCTTTATTAAATTAGAATAAATATTATAACACTAGAATCCAAGATATTGAAGAGGAGATGAGTAACGAAACTCATATACCAATCAAGTTTATCCCCAACTGGGATAAGCTCACTAAACCGTAGACCCCAAAAGAATAATATACTGATATATATAAGTTTTATAAGTAACGTGAAGAAATTGTCAATAAGTATTTGTATAATCACTGTGTTTATAAAAGTTCTAATTTATGTCAGTGGATGTGTCAATAAATAAATTAAAAAGTATGTGTATATGTATTGACAGCGATGCTTAAAAAAAATTTTTGAAATAAATTAATTTATTAATAACAACGCCATCTATGAGACATCTGCAACAATACGTCGCTGTTAATGGTTCGAATTTTCGTTCATTATAAATCTCCACAACAGTTTTCAAAAAAGCTTTGTATACGTTGTAATTCCTTATTATAATTCTTAAAAAATTTTATGTATTATTATCTCCTTTTTCTCTTCTACGAAAGATATATATGAGAGTTTATTTTTAGTTAAAATGTAACAAGAAAACTTTGGTTTGACTTATATTACAGCGCCATCTACCAAATTACATGTTAATTATTTTGTTCTTTTAGTACTAAGTATACTCGTTAGATGGCTCTAGCAAATGTACTTAAAATGTTTTTTAATAATTTTTCACGTCTTATGATATTTAATATCTCAAATTTAACTTATTTTATCATAGTAAACAGTTAAAGAAAACAAGGTGTAGATAAACATTACAATTTTTTTAAAATAAATAATAAATGTATTCTGGCAAAATATATTCAAACTAGATATACAAGACACTACTTATACTAGAAAAAATAGATATACTACAAATACATAGAAATAATTTTAAAATTGCTTTTTGATACAAATAAATGAATGCTCCTTGTACAAAGTTTCAATATCTGTGAAAGAAACTTAGATTGCATAACATTTTTTCAAATAATATCTTCTCTTCTTCTCTTCCTTGTGATGTGATGATGTATAAAAATGTTCTAACGCCTCATTGTTTATAAATAAAAGTTCCTTGTCTTTTTTAAAATAATAAATTTCTTAAGTTACTTGCTTTGGAACATTGGGTAGTGTACATAAAATCATTACAAGTTCATTATTAAAAAAATTATAAAACAATTTTCTGTATACATTAAAGACCTCAAGTACTTGTCTTTTGAGGTCTATGTTAAGAGTCATAAATAATGTTATTTTTTTTTAATTAATATTCATGACTTTACTAATTCAATGTTAACTGCCCTTTCCTTCCAAGATAAATAAATTATTACTTGGACCTTCTAGAAAAGCTTTGATTGATTTCAATTTGATAATATATAATATATATACTTAAAGACTCATACATTTTTTTTAATTTATATGTGATAATATTTCACGTGATTTTAAATGTTAAAAAAGAGGTAAATCTTGAAGAATGCTTGCTCGAAACATTCTTGTTTTTGTATGTTCAATCTGTTGATATTACTTATTTAAAAACAAAACATAGGTTAAACAATTCCTTCTTACCCTTTAAATTACCTTTTTCATATTAAGGAGGAAGTCCACAGTTCGATTCCGGAATAAATAAATTGTGGAGTTTATTTTATTTTTTATATGCCTGTAGCTAGTTATTACTTTCATTATCAATTTCCTTTGAGAACTCTACGGATTAATTACGGACCTTTTACCACCATCATAAATTGAAGTTAAACGATAGGTTATATAAAAAAAAATCGTCATTGTTGATTACATCTCAAAGTTAACAAAGGTCTGTTATTAAACAAACAATAAACTCACATAGATCGTATCTAGTAATCACCTTAAACTATTTACGTAACAAGGAAGCTGTTCTATGTCGAAGAAAAAAATATGTTGAAATTTTTTTAACCGCCGCCAGAACTTGTTATGGTTAAGGTTACACATGTCACTTAATAACCAGTGATTGCGTGATGACATTTGACATGAACAGTGCTCCGATACAATCCGAAACGCCTGACTTGCCCCACTTAAAGTACGAGGACTATTAACATATCTTTGGGCCAAAGCATTCAAACAAACAAATCGTGATAGCGGATGGTACCGGGTTCGAATCCGGCCTGCACCGATGTATTGTTAACTTTATATGAAGTTAGTATAACAACTAATATCACGTGCTTTAAGCTATGTATCAAATCGCGTGGATATAAACATTAAAAAAAAGATCTGACATAATAATTTTTTATATGTTGTAGCGACGATATGAGAAAAACTCACCTGGTGATAATAACGTCAATTAAGATGATATACACAGCACCAAATTGAGCTCGTAGCCTTGAGACGTAAGATGTCAAGTCTCATTACCCCAGTAATTTCACTAGCTACAGTGTCTACAGTACTGTTTGTCGGCTGCGGTAGGTGCTGCGGTGGTACCTACCTAGACGGTTTTTTTTATTCGATAGCCGACCAGATAAGCAAGGCGTGTTCACCTGATGGTAAGTGATATGCTTGTCCTTAACAACGCGGTTAAGATGTTATACACAGCACTACATTGCGCTCTACGCATTAAGACGTAAGGTATTAAGTCTCCTTACTTCGATAATTTTATTAACATACAGCACCCTTAAAACCGGAACACAGTAACGTATGCAGATATGGCAGTAGGAATAGGAGCTGCGGTGGTACCTACCTAGACGGTCGCCGGCATCAGAGACCTTCCACCAGATATTTCTTCATCTTCCTCAAGTGGGCCAATTATCCAATGTAGTAGTTCTTCTTCGAACATATAAAGAAGTTACATACTTCAAGAGGTGCAAGGGGTCCCATACATTCTCCTTCCCCAAATCCTCTTCCCTCGTTTCTCTCCTCTCCCTTATATTAAATAATTTATATATATATATATTTTTCAGCTCGCGGAGTCCGGATCCGCGAGCTCAGGGTCCAATGAAGCTTTCGCGGCCATAATAGTGGCTGAAAGCATCGACATCATTCGAAAAAAAAAAAAGGGTCCCATACAACAGCTCACGGGACCCAAAGCCAACCTTACCTGCTAATCGACAAACGAGGCTCTGGCTCCCCACCAAGCCGCATTGGGCCAGCGTAGTGGCCCAAATCTCACCATCATATATCCAGCTGTGGACGTCTATCGGCTTATAGTAAGGATCTTAACGGTGATCATTTCCACTTCACAATCCGAGTTATGATAGCTTAGGTTATGATTATACAGGAAAAATAAAACTAAACAATCATTAACATGTAATTAAAACTAAATATCATAAATTATCACATTATCGTACAATTAACATTATGAACTATCACATTTTTATCACAGTTTGTTCGTTGAACTCTTTTGTTTTCTTCAACATGAAATCGTACTCTTTCTTAAGTCCCTTCTCGCCTATGCCGTAAGGGAAGTTATTGTCTGTAGACAGGTAGTAGATGCCCTGCTTTCTCTTATCGACCTTCAGGCCCACCAGGTTCGTCACCAACGGTTTCCGGTCATAACATTCCCTATTCCTCGCCTGCTGAACTGAATCGCACTGCATCGCTATGAACAATTCAGGGTTCTTCAGAGCCGCAATCCATAGAGTGTATGATCTGATGTGGCTGCAGAGGACGTTGCACGGCATCCAAAGGATGTCGCCTGGTTGGAACTCGCCCCCGTTGACGTAGAAGTTGACGTGGCCCATCGGCGCGGCCATCCCGAAGCCGTCTATATTCGTAGCGATGACGTCGACGAAGTCCGCGTCGGACATGTCCAAGCGCTGGTCAGGACCGAGGTTCCTGAAGCACGGTCCGGACGGATCCAAGCCGGTCAGCCTCGACACGTTCCTGCCGGTTAACTCCTGGAAGCTCTTCGCGATGAAGCTCATCGTCTGCCCGCCGAGACTGAGGCCGACCATTTCGAGCTTCTTCGGATCTAGACCTTCCTCCACCAGCACCGCCAGCATCTTTGCTGTGTGCTTGCCAACTGGACGCATGAATCGGACGGCTCTGAAACAATTTAGGTATACTATTTAATCATCTAAGCTTTCAATTAATCATCATCATCACCCAATGATTAATAGACGTATGCTGCTGAAGACTTTTGCTAATAGTAAGTCTTTGTCACTTGCAGCCGACAAATAGTACTGTGCGAACATTACTGTGTTCCAGTTTGAAGGGTGCTGTATGTTAAAGAAATTACTGCGGTAACGAGACTTACATTACGTCTTAAGGCGACAAGCGTAAGGAGGTGCTGTGTTTACCATCACAACCAGCGCTATGGTATAGGCAAGTGTATCACTCACCATCAGGTAAACGCTTTGCTAGTATTATATTGTAGAAATAAGATTTTTTTTTAAGGTATTTCAACTTTGATTCTTCTACTCTTGGACTTTATAACCAACTGGTCAAAAAGATATATGGTGAATACAATGATGATCACCACCATCGTTTATATAATAGGATTTGAGTTGACTTACACTGGATAAGGCATGGTGGTGAACGTGTTCGTATCGAGAAGTAAAACGTTATAATTGTTTTGTTGGTAAGCCAAAGCCAGGGATTTTGCTATAGGGAAGTTGGGGCTGTCTAGGAATCCGCCTACGTATAGTATAGTCTTCCTCCTAAAATCGATGTCGGGGTCCTTGGCGAGTTCGCGCATCTGGTAGTATGTGTATTTGACGTGGCGTGCGTTTAGGATGTTGCCGGGTCCGTGGACGAAGAACGAGAGGTGCTTCAGTGACTTCTTAGTTATTATCGCCTCTTTACTAGATCCAGGACCTGGAATATAAGACAGCAGAATTTTAATTATCAGCAATAATTAAGAGATCACATATAGCGCTCAGACCGCCTTTGACAATAGATGATAAGTTTAGTTAAGTTAATTTACTGTACCATAGTGATCAGTAAAGAGTTTATCTGTATAAAATATTTAAACTAAGATCTATACACATGATGAGTAAAGACCGAAATCATCAAATCCTGTTATCATTCTATAAAAAGGTGATAACAGAGGTAATAAGCGCTAACAAAACATGAGAGGATTTAAACAAACTAAAGAAGGAATACAGGACAAAAATATTGTAATAGATATGAGAAATGTGATAAATAGAAATAAGTTAAAAAATGTAATGAAAGTTGTATTAGAAATAAGGAAAAATCTTTATTAAAAAAAGAAGTATGGTCTTACTTTTTCAGGGTGACGAATGGAAGAAGGAAGGATGAATGGAAGAAAAGGAATAGTATGAATGTAAAATAAAATAAAAAAAAAGATGTTAATGAGCCTTGGCCCAAACTGACCAAGGGAGGAGGTACAATAATTAAAAAAAAACTGAGATCTATACATATGATTATCATTAAGTATTTACAATGTAAACAATGACTATATTTAGTTTTAAATATTATTCACCAGCCCATATACGTCTACTGCTAGTCATAAACTTTTTCTAACAGAGAGATTTGGGCTGTCTCCCAGCAAGCTGGCCCAATGGGCGTAAGTAGCCAGAGACTCATTTGTTGATTAGCAGGCTGCACCATTAGCAGGTGGTGTTGGCTTTGGTCCCGTGAGTTGTTGTGTGGGACCCCTTAGATCCCTTTTCTTGATACTTAACTAGCGAAATAAGCAAAAGCTTTGAATCTTAGATAAATTTGTATGTTTTAATAGAGGTTTCTTCCAATCAATCCAGTAGGAGAGGAGAGATATAAAAGTATACTGTAGACAATAATAATAAAAAATAATCATTTTAATCATTAATTAATATATGTAATCATCTATATGTATGTTAAATTTGAAGAAAATAAACTTATTGTTGATAGGTCACTGTTGTTAAATCATCTTGGTAAGTACCGCCGCAGCTCCTATTTCTACTGCCAAATAGTAATATGCATATATTACTGAGGTAAAAAATTACTGAGGTAACGAGACTTAACACCTTATGTCTAAAGTCGAAGAGCGCAATGTGGTGCTTATACATTGTATTTGTATTATTTTTTTTCCTTAAGTATGTACTAAATATTCAAATAAACGGTTTCTTTCTGTCTTTCATTATAACGAACACTATTATTATGAGCAAGCGTATCTTTTAAAATCAGGTGAACAGTCAAATTAAAAAATAATTCAAAACGTAAACAAAAACTCTTTTCGACATTTATTTGTAAATAAACAGTTGTGTAAATTACATGAATTATTCATATTATAATATAATTTAATATACAAACATAGCTCCCTTGAGATATTATGCAATATATATATAAACAAACAAACTTTTAAATTACCATTATAATTTTATTTATCTACTAACACTTTAGAAGAATTTCATTATCATATGAATATCGATCTTTAGATATCATCATCATAGACGTTAAGTTCTGGATATAGGCTTATTCTAGATTTTCATTCCAATACGTCCTGTGTTGTCTGCATCCAGTGGATTCTTACGACCTTCACCAGGTCGTTAGTCCAGTTAGCAGGAGGAGTTCTAGCACTGACTTTACCGGTACAGCCGTCTTCCAACAGTTAGTCCTCCTACCAATGTGTCCTGCTCTTTTCTACTTAAGTCTAACAATCCTTAGTGCTACATGACCTTAGTACTTCAGCGGATCTCTTCATTACTGATTCAATCGTACAGAGATACTCCGAACCATCTCCATAGAATCATAGACGTCTAAAACATAGAATACTAAGAAAACCTACAACAAGGGAAACCTATTCCTTACTGTGAGATTATCAATATTCATTTCCTTATATGGTGATGATAATTTACTGGTGGTAGATCTCTGTTGCTACTTTCTAGGTACCTCCGCAGATCGCAGATCCTGCTTCTATTTCCAAATAGTTATGTTTAAACTACTGTCTTCCGGTTTGAAGGGTGCTGTATATTATAGAAATTACTGCAGTAACGAGACTTAACGAGTTAAATCTCAAGTCGACGAACGTGTGCTTATACCATCTTAACCAGCGCCATGTTATGAGCAAACGTATCACTTTTAATCAAGTGAACGCCTTGCTTGTACACGCGTTATCGATTTAAAAAAGCAGTTAATAGCTTTAGATGATTATTAATAAAACTTTATCGCTGATTGAAACTGGTTTGTTTACTGTCTTACGGTAATTCACATCAAGGACGGATGACCGGTGACCTGGTCAAGTGTGGACGGAAAATGGTCATTAAGAATTCAACTAAATAGCTTCATGTTAAATAACGTAATAGTTATTACACCGTCTTAAAAGTAGCTTGAGAACATTACTGTGTTCCAGTTCCGGTAAGCTAGTTTACTGCATTAAAGAGACACAACACCTTGTCTCAAAGCGATGAGCGCAATGTGGTGTATACCATTTTAAAATTGCATCGTTACGAGCAAGTATCAACTATCATCAATCGTAATAAAATTTGACTATAAATTACTTTTTTCATATTCAAGTAATTTAAATTTGAGAACATCAACAAAACATAACATCTTGAAAAATATCAAATTACACATATATTTTTAAAATACTCTAACGACATTTATTTTTATCATTTGACATCATCATCATCATCTTGACTTATTACTTAATCATTACTATTAAGTTTTTTATGGTATCTTTTTAAAAAACTATTTATATTGCAAGTTATATCTTTAGTTTAATCTACTACGGCTTTTTTTAAAAAAACGAACTTAAATCACGTTTGTTATCTAGTTTTACGTAATAGTAGGCTAATGTAAACCTTTGTCGGACCTTGGATAACCGAAAAGGTCTCTAAACCTGTTATAGTGATTTATGTACCTTAAAATAATAGTAACAAACTAACCAAAAACCATAAATATCAAAAGAGAGTGCACACCATAATTTATTTAAAATATTTTATTTGAACATATTACTATATTATTTTGTTTATTTATTTATTTGAACTTCTTTCAAACACCTAAAACTAGGGTTCAATATGACTAAATGCCTATGGTCATTCTCTGCGAGTCAACCTAGGAGGTGGGAGATGCTGTAGTAGGTGAAGTGTGAAAGTTATATTTAAAGCTTAAAAAAGTTTTTACTTCCCGTATTAGTATAGATTATAAATTCATAAGTTATCTGCTGTTTCTAGTAATATCTGATTTTTTAATTTCTTTATGTTTCTCTTATAATAGGGGTACATACCAATACTAAATGATCTCACGTTGCATACGGGAATAGGTCTCCAAACATATTATTGTGGTTTAGGTCTCTCAAAATAATGGAGTCGTTTGTTATAATTCGTAATACAGATAAAAAATTGTTAGTGCTCGGTCGATTACAGTAATTTCTTCCTTTTTCATTTCGTTCATAACTTCGTTATTTCTCTTATAATAAGGGTACATACCAATACTAAATGGTCTCACGTTGCGTACGGGAATAGGTCTCCAAACATATTATTGTGGTTTAGGTCTCCCAAAATAATGGAGTCCGTTTGTTATTTTTCATTATACAGATAAAAAATTGTTAGTGTTTTGTTGATTACTGTAATTTCTTCTTTTTTATTTCTTACATAATTTATTTTGGTTTCTCTTGTAATTGTAATAAATACTAAAACTTCAACGTTCTCATATTGTGTATGCAAATAGGTCTCCAAACCTATTGCAGTGATTTACATCTTCCGAAATAATATAGTCCGATGGTCGTCATAAAGATAAAAATAAATATAAATGTTCTGTTGAATATTGAAATTTCTTATTTTTCCTTTCTTTCTTTACTTCTTTGCGTTTTTCTTGTAAGAGGAATACATACTTAGACTTCGACATTCTCATATTATGTATGGGAATGGGTCCTCAATACTGTTACGGTGATTTATATCTGCCAAAAATAATAATATCTGTTCGTTGTTATATAGTAGTAATATAGATAATAAAATTGTTACTATAATATTTATTTTAAAGATTTATTCTTTGGTTTTAATATCTCTTGTTATTTAGTAAAATAGTACTTACTAAACTTAATTCTTTGATGAATTTACGATGGATTTAGCGAGAGGTCTCTTAACCTAGTATTTTGATTTATGTTTTCATTATAAATATACTAACATCTAGAACGAAAGTAAAGCATTTTATATAATAGTGGAATACACTTACATAACATTGAAGATGGTTACTTCAGTAATCAATGTAGTAATATAAAGATTTTTTGGAGGAAACGTAAAAATAACAGGACGTACTGCAAAGCAGGATATTCCTTATGACGGAGCGAGATGGCTTAAAAATGTGTTGACGGAAGCCAAAAATATTTCCTTATACATTTTGAGACCCTTATTTACGGTCCCTCAGTAAATAATATTTTTATTAATACCGGAACTATAAACATTGGTACCAAAATTGCCCGTGGGTCTGTTATAATAAACAAAAACATTCCGAGCGCCTTTAGCTGTTACGTCTTAAGGCAACGAATAATTTGAACTTAATTTGACATAATTTATAGCGCTCAATTTTTAATAAAATATATATAAATATACAGGCATATAATTATGAATTAGCTGGTAATTTATCTCAGCATGCTCCATTCAAGTTCAAGAGTTTAAAAGTACTGGTAGAATTTATTGAATTTATTTGTCTTCTCCTTTCTCTGTCTTCTTCATATAGCCATATCGCTGGTCTATAGAATAAGAGTACTCTGATTTAAGGTTCTATTTTCTAGTCATATTATAACATCTAGTTATAATGCAAAGAATGAAAAATAAAAAGATCAACAAACGTCATTTTGATTGTTATTATAAATCATCATGATGGAGAGGTGATGATGTTTAGATGTTACAAGCGGTAATGATCACGGAAGTGGTTACTGGACGTCAGTAAGTTAATTTCGATAACCTTCCAAACTTAAATTCGTCGTGCTCGAAATGTTAACTTTAATAATTATTCATAACTTGAAGTTATATTTTTTTTTCGACTAGTCAACTGGACGAGTTAGGCGTTCACCTGATAGTAAGTGATACGCTTACCCATAACAACGCGGCAGTAAAAATAGTATATCTAGCACCAATTTGCGCTCGTCGCCTTGAGATATTAGTTGAGTATCTATACCTCAGTAATTTCACTAGCACACAACGCCTTTCAAACTGGGTCACAGTAATTTTTAGATATTACCGTTTGTCGCTTCTGTTACCTAGACGGTCTTTGGTATGTTTTTTTTTTCGACTAGTCAACTGGACGATCAAGGCGTTCACGTAACGATAAGTGATACGGTTGCTCATAACATAGCTCTGGTTAAGATGGTGTACACAGCACCACATTGCGCTCGTCACCTTGAAACGTAAGGTGTTTCGTTACCTCAGTAGTTTCATTAATATAGTACCCTTCAAACCGGAACACAGAAATGTTTGCCTATTACTATTTGGCGGTAGAAATAGGAGCTACAGTATCTTCCTAGATGGTGATAAGAGACCTAGTAAATTGTTAAATACATTATACAATAACTTTAACTGATATTAATTTGAATAGAATATAGAAAACACCATGACAATGGAAAGTCTGTTACCGGTAGTAACCAGTAAGCAAAAGTAGGATAGTAAGACGCCATAGTATATATAAAAGTAGAATCACATTTGTATGTATTACACGAATACACGAACACTCTGCTTCTATAAGCTTATTTCATATGGAAACTAACACAACTGAATAACTCCTTACAATTAAAAAAAAATGTTATTGGTAATAAGTCTCTGTTACCAAAGACCGTCTAGGTAAGGAAGGCGACAAACAGTAATATCTAAACATTACTGTGTCCCAGTTTGAAGGTGCTGTGTGCTAGTTAAATTACTGCGGTAACGATACTCAATTAATATCTCAAGGCGATGAGCGCAATGTGATGCTGTATATATTATCTTTACTGCCGCGTTGTTATGTGTAAGCGTATCACTTACTATCAGGTGAACGCTTAACTCGTCCAGTTGACTAGTCGAAAAAAAAACATTACTTCAAGTTACGAATAATTATTAAAGTTAATATTTCGGGCACGTTAGCAATTTAAGTTTGGAAGGTTATCGAAATTAACTTACTGACTTCCAGTAACCACTTCCGTGATCATTACTGCTTGTAAGATCTAAACATGATTACCTCTTCGTCTCGATGATTTATAATAACAATCAAAATGACGTTTTTTGATCATTTATCTTTAATTCTTTGTTTATAGAGTTATCAAATTCGGTATTAATCAAAACAGAAAGAGGGAGAAGAATAGTTTTATTTAATAATAATATAGTACAGTAAATAAATTAATAAAACAATGAAAGTTTTGCTTCATTATAGTACCCTGGTAGACCTAGACAGTCTTCTGAAGCCAAGAACAAGAGACTAACTAAAACCTCTGGAGTAGAACCTGACTTAAGTTTTAGGCCAAAACACCACCAAAAAATGTTTATAGTCTTATTAAATGCGGAATTAATCAAAAAAGAACGAGGGAAAAGAATAGTTTTTTTAATAATAATACAGTACAGTAAATAAATAAATAAAACAATACATTTTTCAACTAACTTCTGATTCATTGTAGTACCTTAGAAGACCTACCTAAATAGTATTCAGAAACCTATCCCCAGAAGACTAAAGAAAACCCTACAGTAGACTTAAATTTTGGTTGCTGTGTTACCGTCCAAAATGCTTTATCAGTCACTCAACTAATAAAATTACTGGGGTAACGAGACAATATTTATTTCTCAAGATATTGATATCTAAGGAGAAGTATTATATCCAGCAGTAAACTGCCGCAGGGTAATGATGATGAAATCTTTGTGGTGCAGTGTATGTCGTCCTAATTAGTGCTTCATTGTTATTAACCATTAGGTAAAATCCGGATGGAATAATGATGATTTATTTATTACATCAGCGATGATGTAAAATTACATTTATTCAAAGACGGATGATGATGATGATTAGGTAAAGATCTGCATTGGTCTTATCTTACTACATTGCTGTTTCAATTCTCGACACTTCACGGAATATTTTGGTTAAGCATTCTTCACCATCACCATCTCCATCATCACTAATCATTCTAAATTCAAGTCATATCATTAACTGTGTTAATAACTTCAGGTTTTACTAATACACAGTAAGATATTAATCTAAAATCTCAAGATAGGTAAGGTTTTTCAACAGTTGATACATGTCCTCTGCTGTACTTAGACTTTACTTAATATTTGGGGGGATTTGGGCCGTCTCCCACTATGCTGGCCCAACCCGAGTTGATGAAGAAGATTAAGTTAAAAGACAGTTAATATTTAAAGGCTAAATCCATCGAATTTGTAGTAATAATCTATTTGTTGAACCTTACTGATAGGCTCGATTAAGGTAGGGCAACATTACTCGTGAACAATACAGTTTGTTTTAGATAACTTAAATGTTACAAGGGTATACAAATAGAACTTAAAGCTAATTTTTTTACTCGTATCACTTATTTAACTGTTTGCTGGTAAAGTCTATTTACTATTTTATAGTAAATAAAATCTTTCTTCAATATGTTTACATATTTGCAATTGATGTGGAGATAGTGTATATTAGGTTAGCACTTAATAACCTATTATTATAAATAAATAAATTAATAACAAAAAAATCGGAAGTTTATTACTAGTTATTACCAAAGTAATTAATAATTTGGTAACGAGACTTAACACCTGCCACTAACCCTTAACACCCCAGTGGGTGGATGCGAAAAGCTGATGACGGCATTTGATGGAAGATATTGGGGAAGCCTATATCCAGCAGTGGATTAAAAAAGGCTGATGATAATGATGATGATTTAACACACGTCTGAAAGTAATGAGCGTAATGTGGTGCTGTATATACCATCTTAACTAGCGCTGTCAAATATTCAGTTAGTATTACATCAACTAATATCAATTGCTTTAAGTCATCAAATCGAGTGGCTATAAAACTAAAAAACTTCGGGCTTGTCATGTGCAAGCTTATCACTTACCATCGAGTGAAGGCCTTATTAGTCTCCTCTACTCGAAAAAAAAATTTTTTTTAAAGAATTTTGTCCAAATAATTATAATTGTCCACAATTCGATTTAAAGAGTATATAAACTAATCTAAATTCTGAACATATCCTGAACCTCTTTTATGATGTTATAAGAAAGCCAGATTAAAATCATGATGATGATCAGACTACTATCACCTTCACTCTACTTCGTCTTTTGAAAAAGGCGACTAATTAGATAACAAATCTAGGAAAATAGTCGCCGCAACTGTATTCGATAGATTTTAGTACACTAAGTACAGTGTAAACTCTTTGTAACGAAACTCAAGGGAGCGAGCATTTTATTATCGTTATAGAGAATTAACGTTATATGGAGTGAAGTAATATAACAGAATTAACAATAATCTTTAATGTATGTATATTTTTGATAATATTAATATGTATATATAGTCAGTTAACTTTGTGTGAAATTTTTTGCTTTGCCAGTACTTGTTTTGTATTTTCTTTTAATTCTATCCATCTCTTGATCTGTGATGGAATCTTCTTGATTAAACAATAAGAAATTTTTCTATTAACTTAGCGGCATCAAGCGTTTGTCGAATAGTTAGTGGTGGTTCAGAATCATCTTCTTGATCATGTTCTTCATCTTCGTTCGGTTTTTCCTTACTTTTCGACACTAAGCAAAGAATTTGTTCGTCAAAAAGTGAATAGATGTTTCAGCGCCTCAAAGGTTTAATCTTCGTCTTCTGTAACGTGCTAAGATAACACAAACAATAACACACATAATGAAGATATTCTGTATGTAAATATAAAAACATTACTTCGTAATGGAGAATTACTGTTGCGCTATAAATTGCCCCCCCTCGTCAGAGACGTCGACTCGTCGTTAGCCTTCGAGGACGAAGAAAAGGCCGAATGCTTGGCCGACAGT
>DWLS01003367.1:0-15870 GCA_018246255.1 Pachliopta kotzebuea | reverse complement strand
TGGCATTATGTCCGCCTTTTTGTTTACTGTCTCTCTTGTACATAATGTTTTTCCTTTTGTTGTTATTATACAAATAATGTGTAAAGAAATAAATAAAATAAAACTGTTATGTTCAATATTGATACTTCCGTATAGGATTGTTGGTCTTACTTAACTATGTTTTCTGCTTATATTACGTAGGTCCACCAATAAGTAGTTGGGCTGAATTGAGCTGTTGGAAGAAGGAAGAACAAGTTCGTTATTTATGGAAACCCCTCGCGAAAAGTATTTGTCTTTTAACCGTTATATTAAAATGTTGAAGCGGTAGTAGTTTTAATTTAATTCTAATATACATTTTTGTATCACGAGTACCGCATCCGGTTCTATAGGACCTCACGAAAACCGTGAGTGAAAGAACAATTGACTCAAGTTGAGAGTAATTAAAATTATAATTTTATAAAAATTGTTCCTGTAAATGTTCTCCCGCTTGTACTACTTCAGCTATATAAGTTCAGAGAATATCAGCAATATTGTAAAATAGTATATACTATTCAATAATCTCTTTATTCTCACTTTACATGTTAGTTGATTAAGCTTCTAGAAATTTCATGAAATACTTTCGGTAGCTGTAAACATAAATAATCTGAAACTAAATGTATTTGTAAATGGCGAGGTATTAAGCCTTAGTACGTGTATACTAGGTATGTGTATTATGTATGAGTCAGCCGACTGTCCGGATAACCGGACCCGCCGACGACCTTGCTTTGTGTGATAATTTGCGCCCTTGTCTTTGCTATGTACCAGTAACAATACTCGGAGACCGAACTTGAGGTATTTGTGGTTTTCGAGGCAATTTTTTTATATACAGCTATACCCTGCATGCTTTGGATCAGTTAATTAATTCTCGTACTGTCTAATAATATTCATTCCGCATATTTCTTTCATTCAAAATGAAGACGTTTGTAGACCTATCAGGTTTTTCATGCTGAAAAATACATGAAAAACATATCAAGAAAGATCCATCGTCGATTGGAGATTTTCCTTGTATCCCGTAAAAATAAAGCTTCGATATATTTCAATAAGAGCAAATATCATTGTACTTTATTTCATTTTATTTTGTATGAGAAGATTATTTTTATACTTACAATGTTTTAGCGAAGTAAGTCAAGGTTATAAAGAGCTTACCAATTGGTGGTAGTTCTCAGAATGAGGGATTTCCTTTCATCCCTTTGCTATGAACATGCTAAAGATCACATCCAGATATTACTATTCTCAAACTCCTCTCAGGTTATAAAGGATCCCTTTAATTTCCACTCATGATCTAAACAGCAAATGGTATTGTTGTAACATTGATGTTATATAGATCGTTTACAAATAAACGAAAGACGGCTTGTCATCATTATTTACTTGCTTATTTACTATTAGTAAGTAAGAAGACCAACTTCTCTGCCGATATAAAATGATTAGCTAACGTAGTGGTTCATTAATAGGTCTTTATGTATTAATTGTCTTCTGACACTACATAAGTTCAAGTGCCAACTTATAAATGATTAATAAATAGTTTAAAGTATAAGCTTTTACTTATTGTGCTTTTCTACTCAATAAACATATGTAATGATCGCGGCTCAAAACAGATGTGTTCTTTATAATGTAAATTATGCATATCGCGGAGGCTGTGAACCGAAAAAGCTTAGCTAAGTTACAACTTGACCTTGCGCTTGTGGTGAAAGTGGAATAGTTACAATGGAGCTGGCCGTCGCGGGTCGGGTACTAAAGTTACGAATGCATCCGGTTGCTTGAGTTGAAGCAATTACCAAAAACAATTAAATTTCTAATATATTTAATATATGATGAGTGATGACAAAAGCCGCATATTCCTAAGATATTGTAACAAAGTTGTAAACTGCGTAATAAATTTAAATAAAACTAGTCCTTAGCATAGGATATTGTAAGAAAGAGTATGTAATAAAATTAAAACAGGTATAAAGATAGAAGTAGATGGAATATCTACAGAAAAGTGAAATACAGAAATGTAAAATGCGGCGAAATTCAGTTAGAGCGGCGATGCCTGAAAGTAGAGAAAAATTACACAGTAAAAGAATGAAAGATTAGAAAAGGTAGAATGTAGGGAAAAGGAAAAGATAAGAATAAAGAAAGGACAATGAAGGATTAAGAAAGAAGGGACTTTTACACAAAACTCGAAGAGGAATGCGAAATACAGAAACATATTTATTAAGTAGTGGTGATAAGTAAGTTAAATTGCGACTTAAAGATCCTCTGAGCATGAATTTTATGTGAAGTTAAATATGGTGAAGAAACTAATACTTCCAACAGCAAAAGCATTCGATAGCTCGCGATATTATTTACTCACATTTAGCCCAAATTTCTCCATTACTGGTCAAAGCCTATGTCCAGCTGTGGCCATAAATCGGCTGATGATGATGATTTGGGTAGACTCGTTGGTATTTTACCGGAAAGATCCTTGTCAGAGAAGACCCCAAGTCCCATCAGTGGGAACATGGTAATATAGTATATACAGCACCACATACACTCGTCATATCTCTCATAATGTGTTGTCTCGTTACCATAGTAATTTCACTAGTATAAAGCACCTTTCAAATTGGAATATAGTAATGTTTACACATTACTATTTGGCTGTAGGAATAGGAGCTGTGAACCTACCTATATGTTCTCTGGTAACAGAAACCTACCATCAGTGCTTATAAAAAAATGCAAGTATATATACTACTACAACAAAGTAATGTCTTCCAGGATATTAAATGATACGTTTAATAATTACAGTATCTTTACTAGTAAGTATCTTTCAAACTGGAACACAGTAATGTTTATTGACGAAGGCGTTCAAAGTGATACCTAAGTCGGTCGAACAATGATAATATAGTCGTTCTTAGATATTAATCGATGATGTCATGTTTTATTATTATTATTATTTTTACTGCTCTGCGCAATAATTTTGCCAATGTCTAGTAATGGTGAGAATACACAGAGGGGATAGAAAATTGGTCGGTATAAAAGTGAAATTCCGCTAATATGAAAGAGAATCCAGAACTTTGGCGACGATTTTCCATTCGTAAAACGAAAGTCATCACAAACATATAGAACGTAGTACAGTAAATCCTGTATAAAACATAATCAAAGAATATTTTCGTCTGTGTCAAATAACCGCCGTTTTCAAACCAAAAACGACATGTTTTCTACAATTATATAATAAAGACAGATGAGGATGATGATATTAATTTATCCCTTAGGTGAAAGGCAAAGAACTTAAGTCCATACAGCCAGGTCTTATTTTTAGTAATTATCTGAAAATTTTGGTAGTTTTAAAGGCCGAAGCCACGTCTTCTTTGTTCTTGATTGTAAGGCTGACGCCATGTCTCGGTCATAAGGCCACTTCTTTGATGTTTTGAATTGGCCGAAGTCAAATCGATAAGCAATAATAGTAAATTTTTATAAATAAAAACAACTTATATTTCCAGATGCCGGTTTCAAATCCTGTGTTAAGGTAAAATCAAAAGTATGTCCGTTCAATACAACTAGTCAATCCGGGGAGTACAATCAAGACGTTTCGACTTTTCTGTTATTATTTGCTTAATCCTTTCCATGTATAATCCTCGGTCTCCATTGTAACTTAATATTTTCACTTTGTGATAGTATATTATTCATTAAAACCAAAATTTTTAGTATAATAACAGCTTAAAAATTTTCGGCGTGAAACTACGTCCAGAACGCAGCCTCGCGCCGAAAACTCCAATAAAGACAGAACACTCTGACAGATTGTCTATAACTTCCGGTATTTATATATATATAGTCTGTGGTGAAAATTTTCCTGTGACTCGAGCACTTTCGCCGGTGCATTAATTTCGGTAACAAACTAACTGCCGCCGTGGCTGCGAAAGCTGTTCCCTGCTATAATTATCTTTTTAAAACAATTACATGTAATTTTAATTCGCCATTTTGTCGCTTGTTGTGTGCTTAATTGTTTTTATTTTGCTTAACTGTTGAATAAACTGTTAGTTGACGTTTTATTAACGGTTATTGAAGTATTAAATGTTTCTTTAGCGCACTAAAGACAAGTTGTCCATTTTACAAATATTATTATTTTTAAATGTTTTATAAGCAAAGGGGCGAAAAGAGTTCCATACAAAACCTTAAGGGTTCTACCCAACCTCATCTGGTAATGGTACGCACTGTTAATCAATAAACGAGGGTCTGACTCCCGACGATCCCGTATTGGACCAGCGTTGAGATTGTCCCAATCTGGCAACTATCGTGGGAAGCCTATGCCCAACTGTGAACGTTTATCGGCTGATGAAGATAAATAATCAGCGTGATGTAATGCTGTGTAAACATCTTAACGTTGCATTATCGTTTAGTACCCGAAGAAAACAAAGACTGTGTCTGAGGCTATTAACCACCAGAACCCCTACGTTTTCAGCCTACGCTGAATGAATATGATATCCCCAGCCTTCCCACGACGTTGTACATAAAGCGGTAGATATATTAAGCGGACGTGTGGCCCCACAGTGGGCGCCGCACAGCGTTCAATGAATAATGAACGTTTGGCAAAGGCTGCTCGTGTCGCAACACTGCCTACCTCTTAATCGTACGCAATTACACGTGGAATTGCTTTCGCGAACATTCAAAATGATTGATATCCTTATTTTTTAATCTCTACTTTAATCTATACGTCTCCAAGAGGCTCGAATTGGTTGATATGTTCAATTTGATTATTACTAATCTGTCTTTTATTTTAGTAGCGTTGTCTTTCATAGTGTGTATAAGAGACTTTTCTTTATTCAATTTTCTATTCTATCTTCTTGTTTATCTTTCATCTTTCCCTACTTTCTCGCTTTTATTCTTACTCACATGTTAGAAGACAACAGCTTTAGTGGACTTGTGACATCCTAAAATTCTTAGTCTCCGTGGTGGTGTTGAATTCTGATGCGACAACAAATAATTTTAATCGGTTTTGGTTGATGTTAATAATTTCTTGAATTTTAAACTATAAATATCTGGTAGATAGCAAACTGCCTTTTTTATGTCAATCTGAAATATTTGGACTTCAGAATATGGTAAGTATTATTTACAATTGTGGTGCAGGCATAGAGAGCGAGGTATGCCAATATTACATACTATGGCTGTTGCAACGCGCCTGAAGAATAGTAACAGGATAGGTTTACTTCTTTTGAGAAGGTATCGTTGATACGTTGTTAAAACTTTTTAATGGTCCTTATAAGACGAAAAAAAATATACCATAAATACGATATAATCTCTCCTTGCTTCGAAGTCGGATCAAAAGTAAAGTTCACAGGCTCATCAATTTATGCAATTTAATTTGTCATATGCTTACATCTGGTATACGACGCTGCTGTAATGTCAGCAAAATTATATTGGTAGCTGATTAAGCTGCTGAATAGGTGTATTTTTAAAAATCTTAACATCAATTTAACTCCATCACATGTTAGCTCAATCAGAGGCAGTCGGTATGGCAGACGTGGAAAATTTTGTTACTTTCTATTTGCAACCAACTGGCACCCGATTCTGGATTATGGAAGTAGGAAGCGTTAGATCCAGATCGATCGTTTGCTGTACAGTGAAAACACAAACGTAATTAATATAATAATGTTGTGGCGGGGGCTGGTATATATGGCGCTCGTGTCCGCGGCGGCCATTCTCCGCGCGCCGCACCGCGCATGCGCCCGACCCGCGAGTGACAAGTGACAGTTGACCCACAAAATGACCGCCAAAATTTACGTAAGTGTCAAAATTAAGTGTTTTGCATTGGACCGCTGTGAAATCTATTAAAACGTTGGCGGAAATTAATTAAATACATTGTTCATTAAAATAATTAATTAAATTATTATACGAACATAAAAGTAAATGGTGAATAAATTTATTTAAATAAAAATTGTACATTGTCTATGGAATATCTCCTATGTAGGGATACAATGAATTTTATTAATTCCGCAACGATTGTGTGTATCCTGCGAAGAACTTTAGTTGTTGGTACAGGACTGTGGTTTAAGAACATGTCCTCGCTCTCGGAGTTTTTATCATTGTGAACTGTGATTCTAGTGTAATGGAAATTAAGAATTCATTTTTAGTGAGCATAGGTTCTCAAACCATAGTTCTACCATATTTTTTAATATATTTGCCTACCTTAACTAAATACATAAAAAATCCACAATCTATGAATTATAAAAAAATCTGTCTTTTAAAATGTATTTAATTATTTTTATTTAGTTTATGATTTAATTTTTTTAACACAAAGGCCGATCCAGTTTTTCTTAATTTTAAATTAAAATAAAATTAGCCTATGTTATTATTATTTAAATGTTGCAACACTCATTCGAGTTTTACTGATAGGACTTTTTTGTCTATGTAATAACTACTACAGTTATAACAAAGGAACAAAGATAGATTTCGGATAACTTTTTTAATATTATAAATGACGTAATAAATTTATACATAGATTAAATAATCTTTATTTAAGCTATATTTTGCATAATGAATAAAAAAGTCGTAACGTTTTTAATCTAAACAAAAGTGAGAAAGAAAAGTTTCCTTTTGTGTATTATAATGAGATTTTTTTTCTCTTTTCTTGAGACTACTAGTTAACAGTAAATTGTTCTGCGAGTAATGCAATCGCATAGTTCGGATTTGTGGGCAGTGAGTAAGTTTCGTGTGTTGTAGTTACTGCGCCTTTTGTGGGTCGGTGACTGTTTCAAATGTCCACTCGTTGCCCTTTCGCGATCTGTACGATAACCAGTCGCTTTACACTTTATCTCTTTATCAAAAATTGTTGCCATGTTGCCAAATTTATTGTTTTTTTTCATTTCGTTTATTAAGAAATCTACAGCGTCCACAATATACAAATTTCTCTTTAAATTATTTAAGTTCCTAAAACTAGTCAAAAGGTTTACATGTATATCCTTATATCATATTGATATACGCAGACAAAAACAATTATTAAATAAAAAATAAATTAATAATCATTTTAAGTAATCTCCGTACTTCCATAACATAAAAACGTAATTGATTACGTCTACATATGAAAATATATAAACATCAATCTTTCAGTTACGCTTATTTCAGTAGCCATTAAACTGGCAATAATTAAGATTTAAAAATATACATATTTATTTCCATAGGGTTTATTTTATTGTTTATAATAAAAATACAATTACTTCTTATTTGTTACAATTTAATATAAGATAATTCACTAGCATATAAACTTAAGGACCGTATAATTAAGGGACATTTTGACTACTAAGTATATAAATTTAACCACAACGGATTAACAATATATATGGTATCTAACCTGGTGGTTTTGAGAGAACCTTGCTATGGTACAAACCGTGTTACAGGTTACATTGGTTATCATTTATTAAAGATAGCGTATATTTCGTAACGGTGTCTTTAATGATTGATTACGACGCTCCATTCTTCGATACAGATTATACATAAATTGTGATAATCTTAAAGTATGTATAATGTTGAGGTAATTAATTATAATACAACTTTGTTTAATTGAATTTATAATATGCGATTACTTGCAGTGGTTTTAAATTAAGTGAAATGCAAATTTTCCGTGTATATAATTGTCGTACGGTCGGCGTCCTAGGCCAGTTGGGCAATTGGCCTAATGCCTGAGTCTAGGCTGAACCTAGGCACGCTTGGAAAGGACAATTGCTGCGCCGGCTCGTTGGCCTCGTGTTATCACATTTATATCGAATGCAACATGAATACAACTTAAAACTTTATGTCCTCCTAACGGCCTTTGATTACTCACATGTTCATTTACGAATTATTTATTATTATAATTTTAATATCACCTACAGTGTTTACTCTTATCTTTTTGCTTAGTATATAAATAAAAACATCGTTTTCTAAAATAATGCATATTAACATAGTAAAATGAAATTTTTATCGAGATTTTCGAAATTTAGTACGATACTTGTATATTCTTTATTGTTGTTACATATGTAAGTATATACTTAATATTAAATAATTAACATGTATATCATTTATGAAGAATAAGTATTTTAATTGAGTGTTAACAATTTGATTTAAGCGTTTTTAATAAATTTTTTTATTGATGAGACGAACAAGGAATTACCTGGTTGTGATACGCTTTGTTGCCTTGAGAGGTAAGTTGTTGAGTCTCCTAACTCAATAATTTCACTGGCATACAGTACTCCTCAAACCAGAACACAGTAATTTATTCACATTACTACTTAACGGTAGAAATAGGAGCCGCAACAATGAACTTAAAACCTTTGGACGTTTTTTCTCGTAAATTCGTTTCTGGAAATTTCCATCGAATCAAGGTTTTTTAAGAAAGCTGTTTCATGCGCTAAATAATTTTGAAAAATTGAAGCAATGTTTTTTTTAAACAATTTCCTTAACTGTGTACTCGTATCGCACTGTGCAATGTAACACGTTACAAACTCTAGTTGGGTAATTATTGCAAAACAGATTCTAATTATATTTCTTTAGAATTGAGATTGCAGTCGCAAACTGCCGTATTGACTTGTTCTCACTTTCATTGAGTGTAGGGTGACAAGAAGCAGAATTTTGCAAAAACAAAACTTTCTAGAGCTTTCTAAAAAAACTACATCCTCATAAATACATCACACATACAATACAGTTGATATGTAACAATAAATTTTTCACAGTGATTTATTAATTTTTAATTCAGATATAATCTATATTATTTTTATGACTTTTTCTGATTTATCTTTATAATTATAAAAAGAATAATCGATGTGAAATAAAAATATTAAAACTATATATATATATTTATTACGCAGAAACTTTTTAAAAGGTGATTTTTAATTATTTTATTGCATTTATTATAAAGCCATAAAAACTTTTTGGTCAACATGGCCACTTGTCGTAGTGTCGATATGCAAAGCGACACTAGCACCATCTAGTGACAAGCTTTTTATCGATATTGCGAGCTATCGATAGTGTCGTCATACGTCGATATCGACATAATTACTCTTTTCATTTAACATTAGAAATTATATAATTATTTTTTATTATATTAAACTAACTATGTTTGTTGTGAACTTTATAAACTATTTAATTTGTTAGATAATGAGATAAACTTCAACTTGTCAGTAGTAAGAGAGAGATAGTCTACTTTTATTGATTGAAGTGGGAATGAATGAGAGTTGAAAAGTAAAGTAATGTATTATAGATTTTTACATTTCTATTTAATTCTCTTTTTAACACTCTTCGTAATTAAACTCCAAAAAAATAATAATTCATCATTTTGTTCTCTTTACTATTGGATCTTATTAAAATCTGTGTCATATTTGCAAATTCAATAAACTTTCATCTTCTGAATATGTATATATAGTATCTATGTAAATATTTCTTCTGTAATATCCGTAATACTTTTCTAAAAGATGTAGCTTTTTTAATTTATTTCCCATATAATGATTTCTGAGAAATTAAATCTGTAATAAATTGGTCACCAATAGATATGAATGTTGATAGTACAATTTTACGTGCTTTTTCTTTACTATTTAAAACATAACGATTGAGTGAAAAACGCTCTAGTTTTTTTTTGTTAATACCACTTTAAGTAGGTTGTTTCTCTGGTAATGGTATTTGGTTAGCAAAGACAAGAAACGTACCGTAACGCCCAAAGTTACTCGAATAGTTTCTCACGTGTTGGGTAATTGGGACATGTACTAATGGGTTAAGTTATAAAAAAAATTGCTTAAAGCTTTTCTAATTTTTTTAAGGTGATGGTGTAAATTGTATATCCGATTTGTTTTTTATACCATACTCTTTTTTTAAGAGAAAGGTTTATATAACTAGGTATATGTCACTGTATTGTCCTTACGACCGGTTGTACGTTGTTCTACTGAAAATATATGATTTATAAGTAATGTTTAATTATAACATAATCTTTAACTTATTTTCTAGTTTTTTTTTATCTGTTTGACCTTTTTTTTCAATATATCTTTTTCATTTATAATCTGTAACTTTGATTGAAAGAATACTCTTTCCAGCATTATGTCCGTTTATTGTTTACATTTGTATAGTAGTTTTTTTGAATTTTGTAATTAATATGTAAACATATAAATAAATAAATATACACCGGAAAAGTAGATTTCCTAAGCAACCGATTAATTTCTAGGTATGTGATATCCATCAACTTACAATTGGTCTAATGCTGGATAAACGATCTCTTCTCCTTGTGAGAGAAGTCCAATGAGAACTATTAGAAGGCTGTATATTTATATAATAGTAAAATGTTAAGTTTAACATTTATTTACTTCATAAGTAAACGTTAAGCACATAATGTAGTCAGGTTATGGCGGAAGTATTTCGCTTGCGACGTAACTATTGGACAGGTTAATGCACCTTACCCTGATAACGAGGGATTGATGTCTATACATTATTACATGTTTAGGTTAAAAAAGATATAAATTAGAGTAAAGGTAAAGAATATATTTAGTGCAGATAAAGTTTATAATTAATAAAGATTTTTTAAACGTGATAACAAAACAAAGAGGACGCTCACTTGATTGTAAGTGATACGGTTTGTCATAACATAGCGCTGGTTAAGATGGTATACAGCACCTCCAAACCGGAACATAGTAATATTCGTAGTACTGTTTTTCGGCTGCAATAGGAGATGCGGTGGTATCTCCTATTGAGACCTATCACCAGTAAGTTTACTATACAATTAAATGACTATTAGTAAATTAAAAAAAAAAAGTATTTTAACTCTTTTATTAAATACTAATGTGTAAATAACAAAAGACTTTAACAACGACAGCAGGAGAGTTTCCTATTGGTAGGTTTCTTTTAACGACGATCGTCTAAATATCAGATCCTATTCCTACCGCCAAATAGTTATCTGCAAATATTACTGTGTTCAAGTATGTAGGTTGATGTATGCTAGTGAAATTACTGAGGTAACGAGACAACTTAAATATCAAAGCGAGGAGATCAATGTGGTGTTGTATACCATTGCAAACAGCGCTATGTTATGACCAAGCGAATCACTTACAATTAGGTGAAAGTTTTGATAGACGAATAAAGAAATATTTAATGTATATGTTATGATATTAAATATACATCTTGATAACATGGTGATGATTTGTATTGGTAAGTAAGTTCAGGATAACGTTATTATACTAACTTAACCAGCGCTTTGTTATATTCTAGTTTATCACTTACTGTCAAGTGATCGCAAAAGCTCACGATAAAGTCGTAAGTTGCGACCGTAGTCGCATCATTATGCGACTGCGACTTCGCTGCAGTCGGTCTGTTCCTGCACAAATTGATTGCAGTATATATTTCAATACATAAAGCCGACTGCGCGTTTAACTATGATTACATCTTTTTTACTCTCCACCAGTAATCTATTCGCTAAGCTACACTCGGTCTCTAGCTGATTGGATACCGCACTTAGATTACTTTCATTTACTTAACAACAGTAACTTACATATTCGAAAATTTTGACTTTGATAATTGTCGCTTATCTGCTTACTATTTTATTTAAATAAAATTGTTTAAATAATATATATACGGTTACACATATCCATAGTTGTATATACTAATTTTTTTTTTTAATTTATTAACACTTTATTTATATAATTTCATTATGTAAGAGACACAGTAAATAAAAAGGCGTACATAATGCCACAAGGTATTCTCTTCAAGTAAATTTTTTGGTATATGAAAAGAAAATATAAAAACAAATAGGTGATAAACAAAACAAATCAATTAAAATTAATAATATTGTAAATACAAACATGGTTATACAAATAAACTACATAAGAATCATATATATTCTATACAGTACAAATATACATAAATGTATTCAAACTTACATACATAAATATATAGAATAAACAATAAAAAGGTTAATACTGTTAATAAAACTAATATTTTCTTATATATTGATATAAAAATTTAATCTTAATTCTTTGTTTATTTTGTAGAAAATCTTAAACTACTCATCATCATCAGATGATAAACTCTCATTGTTAGATTGATGATTTGTATTGTAAAGGAAGTTCAGGATAACGTTAATTACACTAACTTAACCAGCGCTATGTTATGACCAAGAATCACTTAACATCAGGTGAAAGTTTTGATAGACGAATAAAGAAAGATTTAATCTATATGTTATGATATTAAATATACATCTTGATAACATGGTGATGATTTATATTGTAAAGGAAGTTCAGTAATATTATATTTATTTAACCAGCTTTGCTTTCAAGTTTTTATCATTCATAAAGTGTAAATAAATAAATAAAAAAATTAGTATACCATATAGAATTATGGATATAAGTAGCCGTATATATATTTTTATAAGTAAATTAGTAAGCAGGTAAGCGACAATACAATCAATCCTTTGGTCTTCCAACGATCTCCACTCCAATCATTAAGGAGGCAAAGAAGCATACTTCTTTCTTGATGGTAAGCAGTTACCGTAGAAATGGTTGCAGCATCAGAAGCACAACTAGTATACTGCTGACTCCAGAGGAATCTTTAGACCCACCTTTTTAACAACTCCATTACTGTAAGTTCTTGTTTGTTTCCTTGCACCCAGTTTCCTTCAACTTTCACCAGATAGTTGGTTCACCTGATGAAGGATCTGCCAACTTACTGCCATCAGCCATCAATCCTAGTAATGCAATCTACCCATTGCCACTTAAATCTAGTAATCTTTAGGGTTATTTTATCTGGTGATGTAAATGCTCTCAACCACTATAATGACTGCGAAGGCTTCATCGGGTCCATTTATTTATTCTGCAGATCTCATTTATATAGATACTTCAAGAATTCTCCGTTAACCTTTAAACCTATGTGATACTGTTATAATATATACTGGTGATAGGTCTCTGTTACTTGTAAGGAGATTGAATAAAGTGTGTGTATGTACATAGATGACTTATTAATATATGGCGCTACGAAAAAAGAACACGATGAAAGGTTAAAATTAGTATTAGACAGATGTAGGAAAATTAACCTTAAATTAAACATAAATAAGTGCAATTTTGGTTTGGAAAAAATCAAATATTAAGGGCATAATATAACAAGGAATGGATTATGTCCGGATGATACGAATATTTCGGCAATTAAAAATATTCCAAAACTAGAGAATAAAATAGATGTAGAGAGGTTGTTGGAACTAATTACCTATGTGGGCTAATTCATTTCTAATTTATCAGAAAAAAACTATATTATTAAGGGCATTATTAAGAAAAAGAACGAAGTGACCATTGTTTAGAAGTAATAAAGGAAGGCTTATGAATAAAATAAGATAAATCGGCAGCGACTTTGGAAATATCGTCGTAGAAAACTCTAATGTTGTTATTTATATTCTTGCAAATAACTTTCTCTGTTTCTGTTGAGAAAATAAGTACCTACGTTTTGTTATTATGTATTTCTTTTCTTTATTGTTAATTATTGCCTTTAATGTAGTTCTTTAAGTTTTCTAAAGAATGAGGATGTAAAGAGATTGAATAAAGAGTTCGAATGTTGACGTTTTCAAGAGGATTCGATAACTAACTTGACAACTAGTCTAAGTATGTACCATCAGCTCCATACTTTACTGTTGAAGTGAGCTGTATGCTAGTGAAATTACTGCTGTAACGAGACATACACCTTACATCTAATACGAGGAGCTCAATGTGGTGTGTACTATTTTAACCAGCGCCGCGTTATGGGGAAGCATATTCGTCGTTTCGAGTGTTAGGAAATCGGCGGTAGTTTATAAAAGACACTTGTTGTATTGTATTTACTTCTTCACAATATACAACATTAATAGACGTTTGTTACGAGTAACACACTACTTCCGATGCAGAGCAAGAGCGACTCCAAAACACACAGCACTGCCCTTTACACAATAATATATCAGCTCACGTATTAGTGTACAGTAATCAAAACAATTATTACATTATCATGCATTTTGTTACAATTATGTATTATTTAGTATTAAACTTTAATAATTAATATTCTCAACTATTAAATACGTTTGAAGTGAATTATAAACAATACAAAAGTATATAGAAATTCTATCTCAATTCATTCTAGTTCTTTTTGTAAGAGTCAATAGAATTACTATTTTTCTAACAAAATGTTTATAACTAGTAATTTTTCCTTAATATCTAACATTAGTATTACACTTTAGTAATAATATTCTCAACTATTAAATACATTTTATAGTGTATTATAAACAATACAAAAGTATATAGAAATTCTATCTCAATTCATTCTAGTTCTTTTTGTAAGAGTCAATAGAACTACTATTTTTGTAACAAAATGTTTATAACTAGTCATTTTTCTTTAACATCTAAAACGAGGAATGAAAGAAAATTGAGCAATCCATAAATTCGTGTGATGGGCGTTAGATAAGCTTTAATGTATACTATTTTAAAAAAGTCGTGTCCAGTTTTTAATATTACCTCGTCCTAAGCATGGGAACTGGGTCGAGTTACTTCAGCCTCCACTCCTCGACCCCTACATATGACATAAGCATACCACCCAGATAACCCAGTTCAGGTTTTTGTTTTTATACCACTAAGGCAAACATACAGCCTGCGTGATGGTAAGCAGTAACCTGTACACTACTGCAGTACTACAGACACCAGGCTTCATTCCGACCCCAAAAAAATATTTCCTTTCCTCTTTGGAAGGATTCCATACTTCAGCTCCTTAGGAAGACTTTATCAGGGAGTTCATTCCATAACCTGATGGTTTTTGCGAGAAAATTTCTTTAAAACCCGAGGATGAATTTGCAGTCGATGGTGAAATGTGACTGAAAGCTTCAATAATTGAAGACTATATATAGAAGGTTACCAACCGTGTGGTAATGAAACACACCATGATTTTGAACGGTTTAATGTCCTCTGAGCTTCCGGTGAAGGTTATCATCTCAAGGAAGCCCATGTCTAGAAACGAGGTAGTATTTTTAATAACTTCATCATCAGGAGATAGACGATTAGGGATCTCAACAGCTCTCGACGGCGAGGATCTGGCTTCACCAACCCGCATTGGGCCGGCGTGGTAAGAGATGGCGTAGATCCCTCATTATTAGTATAAGGTTTACATCCAGCAATGGACTATCACCTGATGAAGAAGTAGACAGACCACTGCTCAACATAGATTAACCACAAGGATATCTAAATTGACGGATTGGTAACTTAAATATATATAAATACAAAGTTATCTGCCAATATCTTATACTTTCGTAACTTTGTTGATCCTTTAATAACTTATATCATTACTTATTTCTTTTATAGTAATTTATATAGTCTAATAACTTGAGTGTGCTTTTGTTATATGATATGATAAATTTAAAATAAATCTGTTTCGTATTTTGTTTCTTAATCATTCTAACAATATATATATATATATTATTTCCTTCTTCTCTTTGTTAGTATGGGCGAAGACTCGTTCCATAATTTTCTTTCGTCTCTAACTTTCCAATATAAGATTTACCCTAATTCATTTTACTATCTTTCAATCCGCCTTTCCTTTCAACTTCTCATCTCTTACTTTACACAAATTATACTTAGAAATGGTTAGAACATAAGTTAACTTACAAAAGAAGTAAACATATTTTAATTGAAATATACTCTTTTATTCCTCGGACTATAGTTGGAGACATTGTTTGCTTGTAAAATACTTATATGATTTTATAATTTTTATCAACTAATCGCCAAAGCCGATAAATATACATTGTTACTTGCTATTTATTTTTTTTAACAGCATCCTGTGTAATCTTTTCCATAAATTTTAAAAGTACTTCTACTTATCTTCTTGTCCATTCTCATCTCTATATCTGTCCTATCCTTTGAATACTTTGGACAATCTATAAGAAGGTGC
>DWLS01003366.1:0-15875 GCA_018246255.1 Pachliopta kotzebuea | reverse complement strand
GTGCCGTGCCGTGCCGTGCCGTGCCGTGCCGTGCTGTGTCGTGTACACCACGTGGCCCACACAATTTGTTTATTATATAATTAGAATGCGTACGCGACGGAGTCGAGGGCGGGGGGCGTCAGTGCGACAGTTCCAATGCTCCGCTGAAAATAACATGCATTGTAACGGAATACACGCGGTCGATGCCAACGGCGACTTAAATGTAATCAATTCACAGGAGGACACCCTCGATTACGTGACCCGTAAAGTGCCCAGCGGGGGACGATATAAATAAATTCACTGTTAACCGTGTAACATGAACGTACAGACTACATGATGAAGTGACGACTGGTTGTGTTCACGTGATATAGGTGTAACACGGAACGCAGTGAGAGCGAGAAGTGGTGTGGTAGTGTTGTGCCGGTGAACTAATGGTCGGGATGATGTGGTTCAAGCGAGAACCGAAACCTGTGGCGGAGAAGCCCGCTGAGAACGGCGTGGTCGGCAAGCTGAGGAGGAAGAAGGCAGTGCTCCTGAAGCCGACGAGGGAGTCCAGCGAGAGGGAAACGTCCACGGAGAGCGACAAGGAGAGGCGACGGTACTCCGACATATTAGATATGAAAGTATCACTAGGTACGTATGCACTGGGCAGTCGGCCGGCGCGGGTTCCCTTGCCGCTGTGGACTGGTGAGGAACAGTAATACAGCACAGATGTAGGTACCACTTTATAGTACATATAGAAATGGCTGAATATATATAATACTTATATTGTTATTAACTGTTAATTATTGCTACTCGTACCAAAACATGAAAATCATCATCGCATCGGATGTGATAAACTAGCCTTAATAGCCCTCTCGTTATTTGTTTAACATGTTTATTGTTATTGAAAACAAAGGTCCGAGTGCTCTGAAAACAATTTTTTACCGTAAATTTCTCGCAATCTTATCATTTGTTATAAATAAGTTTTGTTTAATTAAAAAGATCAAGGCAGGGCTTTGTTTTTCCACTGCATTTATTGTTCCACTACCTAATAAGTGAATGTAATAAAAAAAAATTGTTTACATGTTTACGCTTATACGGATATAACAAATGCGTTCAAGTTGTCCTATTAAGTTGTGAAATTATATAGTATATATCTTAACGCGACGTAAAGATATGATCTGCGTATGAACATGTGTCTGTGTCAGAGGTCCATTGTTCGTTACAATGAACTAGTCGACTATTTAGACATTGGGAAACTTACGGATATGTCAAATAATTTACTGGTCTACCTCACATAAGTTTATGTAAGTAACTGCGTATATTTATAACAAGCTGCATAGAGAACTTGATACGACTTAACTCGTATAAGTCTTTACAAAATTCTTTCAATACAAACTACATACATACATGAAATACATAGAGCAATTATTTCTTAATAGTATACTGTGATTGTAAGCGGAGATGATGCTATGATGAAGTAATAAATAATAGAAGTTTATGTTTATATTCGTTACATTGTCACTAGAGCTAGTCGCGAGTAAACAAAACATCGTTCTCTAGTATGAAGGTATGAATGCATAATATACAATTATGTATATGTGTAAGGTTGAAACGAGTACCGATTTGTACCCGCGGCCGGTTGCGACAGTTGCAGTGGTGAGTCGGGGGGGTGGAGTGGTGTGGAGGGGTGGTGGTGAGGGAGGGGTTGTGGTATTGCACCGCATCTCGTCTGACATTGAATTCGCACGGTTGTCAGCGCAGTGAGTCAGAGGCCGAGCCGAGCCGAGCCGAGCCGAGCCGAGCGGCCTCCCACTGAGACTTACTTATACTTACGTGTACATCCGAACTTTCGAGAAGTTTCAATCTTTGTTTAGATCTTAATTCATTGATTGTTAAACACAACCCAAAATTAAAAGTATTTATTAAAGTTTTCTTTTGAGCCCTGCATAATGTTAACAAGATCTCAATATTTTTCCATGTATCTTCATGTTAATAATCACAACAAAAGATTTTGATTTTGTATCAAATTTTGTAATCCAGTCGATATGTAGTGTATGTAATAAAATCACTGCACAGACTTCTTCTTCTTATCATTTATCCCGTTTTTTAACGGGGTGTTTTCCTACTTTATTCGCCCCACTTCGCTCTACGCTATGCTCTAGACTACGATTTGTAAATTTTTAAACCTTATCAGTTCCTGTTTCTCCACGATGGCTATAAAACTCGCATTACTTTAAACTCCCCTTTAATTTTTCCTCACACAGCTTCATGGTTATGCCGCCGCCCCGCACGCTGCTCTCAGCCTCCGCGTTACATTAACTTATTTTCTAACTCGTTCCGGGACCTTATTGCAATTTGTGCCGCGGGACCCTCTAGAGGTATGCACACTGCGGATAAAACAAATGCAAAGAGTGCATCGCGTCGGTCCGGTGACGTCACCGACCCCACACCCTACCTGCTCGCTCAACTACAGACGGGAGCAGGGGTTAGGGGGAGCTTGATTTAAAAGGCAATTGAAAATATTTACCAGTTCCGGACTTAACTAATTACATTAACATAGTATTAATTGGTGGTCAAATGATGCACGATGAATATGTAACTATCGCGTGCTTCAAAGAGATCTGGTTTATAATATCGGTATTCAACTGGCTTGTAGTACTAGATATAGAACTTTCTGGGACCTAATAATAAGAGATACCTGATTGCCGCCGCTGTAAATCGCTCGCTTCCTTATTCTTTGTCCCAGCATGTGGAGGCGAGCGCAAGTTTCCATACGAGGAACTACAACCACCACTACTCCAGACGAGGAAAAATCAAGCGTTTTTTCTATTTAGTATTGACGTTATTAGTATTAGAAACGCGATGGTATTAAACATACAAGTTAATGAAATTTTACTGTATGTGCCGTTGCTTTAATATTTACTGATATGAAATGTAGGCGTAGTAAACGCGGTATTACATATTAATTATTTTTATTATCATCGTTATCAGCCTGCGACAGTTTACTGCTGGACATTGATTGTATGTATAGGGATTATATTTTAAATTAACATACCTTCTTAAGAATGAGGATATTGCGTTATCAACAGTTTACACGGTAGAGGTGTGATGTTGTGCTTTGCACCGGCTGGGTCCATAAATCCTTTGAAATGACATAGATAATGTCGTACGATGCCGCTGCCGTGACATCTTCCTGAGCAGTTCGGTGTTGTGCAAGACGGGAGACGGCTGGTCGTTATGTTGATTAGTAGTGTGTGTAGTAAGATGATAGGATAGGGAGGTAGAGATAATTCCTGCGTAATTTAAAATTTTTAGATCAAATGCTTCAGTGAAATGGCACGACAATTCGAAATAAAGAGAGACGCTTACGACGTTATTTGAGTTACTGGTTCCTAATAGCTGAAGATTGGTACACACACACTGTCTCTAACCGCCAAACTTTAGTTTGAAGAAGACACCTCTTTATAATGAAATATAAACATATAAAACTATTGATACAGTTCTCGATGTAAACAGAGAAGATGACGAGAGTAACCGAAGTGGCTTTGATGCGTCGCGTCTCACAATACACTACCTGTCTCCGGTCTGACGCTCTGTGGCGTGGATGTCATTAAAAACGGTTTGAGCTAATGAAAAAATTACTCCACGGGGATTAGTTTATTTCCTTTCGTGTTTATGGAAATACTAGACCGAGAGGTAGCGACAGTACTAAGCTAAAATAAGATTCACACTGTTTTGTTACATGCAATTCAATTCAATTTTATGTTCGCCTTCATACGCGCTGGCACATCCTGATTGTCCCAAGTTTCCATTTCACGTCTAATTTTTTCTATAACATTGAGTAAAAAGCTCTTAAAACAATTTGTGTAACAGTAGATAATAATTTCTTTTCTAACATGTAATAACATTACGCACACAAAATCGAAAGTGAAAATAAGTCACTTTCGCGCGGGCCATTGTTTATTTTGGCACAAGAAGCTATTTACATAGATTTGCTTTCACGTCTTGATGTGTAGCGGAGCCGCCTTTTGTTGTATAGAAAGTGTGCAAGTGTTAAAGGTTGAACGCAGCCCGCTCTTGGTGCGGCCGCCGGCGGGACTTTCCGCCTGCTGCCATAGCTTCTCGTTAATCTTCTCTGTTTAAATAAAACGTAAACAAAGCACTAAGACACAGAATTTGCAAATAGTGAGAAGAATCAATTTCAGGAGCTACATAACTTTATCAGTTATTATTTTTGTGATATATCTGTTTTGTGAAACTGATAAATCATGAAAACAATTAATTTTAAAACGCTATTGCAATTATATTTCGCACCACATTTTCGTACTGGGTGCAGTGAGGGTAGTCTGGAAAGTTTGCCGCAGACCGGCCTGCCGTGCACTCGTTGTTTGCTAACTGCGGGTCCGTGTGACTGTGACTGTGTGTCTGCGTGCTGCTGCGCGTTTGTATCGCAGTAGACGGCCTCTGTTGCGCAATCGACATTGTTCCTATAATCGGTAACAATTGTTGATGTAATTGTATTAATAATTACCCTTGATAATTATAGCGTATCGGAACTTTTTCGATTTTCATTGCGAAAGATTATTATTGTTTGCATTCTTATATAATCGAGAAAATTCTCTTAAATTTATTATATATTCAGTCATTTCTCTCATAGGAAGATTTATTATATATTTTTTCTGAAATTTCGGTTCCGTTTTATAGTAAATGTGTAAAGTTTTTCCATTGATTTTAAAAGTATGAGCACGGCAAGGAAACCCATTTGTATATATAGCAGTGAATAAAGACGAGTTGTCGTTTCACCAGAGCGTCGTGATGAGAGTGACGAGTCCTTATACGAATCGGCGGACTGTCACAGCGACGCGATCTCGGCGAGCGACGACGCACTGCCGAGGCTCGGCAAAACTCCGACAATGAGCAAGGAGTCCCTCAAACTGGCCGTCACCGACGAGGAGGTAGACAATGCGAAGTTAAAGAGAGGACATCGCAAAACCATGTCCTTATCGAATCCTTTAGAGATGGTTAAGAATTTAGGAGACGAATGGTTTGACCACACGAAAAAAGATCCAGACAAAAACTATGATAAAAGAAAGTCGAGAGAGTCGCTTTGGAGCGAAGAGGATAGAGATTCTATTCACGGGTCTACGATGAAGTTGAATCAGATAAGAAAGAATAGCAAGAAAGATGAAAAAAATAACTTGGAGAATAGAAAAGGCAGCGCGACAGAGATTTCTAAACCGAGAAAAGGAAGTAAAGGTACGTCGGTAGGCGCTCTCAGTTTTCTCCGAAGAATCAAAACGCCCACGGCCGCCAAATCCGTAGAAGCGGTGATGGAAGTAGCCGACGGACTCGTCACCACTCAGGAGATTTTAAACTATACGAAGTTTTTCTTGGAGGAAGAAAAACTACATTCGTCTCTATGTGAATCTAAACCTCCCCCCGAGACGGACTCCGACGACGAGCCACCACCACCCAAGTTAGTAGGAGAACATAGGAGAAGATTAAGCAGACAAACGTCGAGGAGTAAGAGCAAAGTCAGGGGCAAGAGTCAATCGGTGAAAGTTAACACTTTAAGAAAGACACACAGTGGAACATTAAAAAAAGGAAAGAAAAAGAGCATGAAGACTCCATCGGCCGGCAGGAGTAGACAGGCGAGCATCGTGGACACTACGCCTGTGCCCAAGAAGAGAAATTCGGACACATTCAAGCAACACTCCTGGCTTTTTAGTGCATCCACTCACAAAGGTCAGTTTTTATTTGGGTTTATATATACATATTTATATTAGTTTTTATTATCACGAAGCGACGAGACTCGCTGGACCTTCACCCGATAATAAGTGAAAGGCTTCCCAGTTTCACTGTGGCGCTAGTTAAGATGATATATACTGCATAACATTATGCTGGTCGTCCTGTCCCATGACATGACAAGATACGTTAGTTAGTAAGTAATTGTTCTCAGTAATTGTCGTAGATTTATTTCCAGTTTAACGTTAAGGTCAAATGGTGATAAATAATTTAGTGGATCACCTTGACCTTGGTCCTAATTTAATGATTATTTGATTTATTGTGTTAGTGTTTCGGCTGAGACACGCGCTCTGTGTTGTTGCGCTCGTCCGCGCTCGTTCGCTGCATCATTAATCCGCGTCGGTTCCAACACCAACATCGAACTAAAGAGCAACACTACACAACGTATTGAATTATTGTCATTTATATACGTTGGTATTAATGAAGAAAGAGGAAAATAAAGAGCATGCCGATGATTTATGAAATTTGTTAGAAAAACCATGTGCCATCGGTCCATTCGTCATACCGGTATAATTAGTGAATATGACACAATGGTTTAGTTTAGTAAATGAACTCTTTCAATGGTATTCTGTAATTGTAAACTTTTACTGCTTGTTATTCATCAGTCAGCAGGTGACCTTCTGACCTTCCAACCTCCGCACCGAGCTGTTCACTCCATGGAGGAGGAGGAGGTCTATTGTACTCGCTCGATCATCCATCGCTATACATTAAAAAAGACAATCACGAGTATTCCGATGTTGTTGTTTGACCCAGCTCGGGGCATATTGTTCTTGGAACTGCATAAAACACAATTCCCTACGTGAACAAAAACATTTATTAATCACACATAGAAAACATAGAGATGAGTAAATATTCGTTAGTAAAGTAGACAGGCCTGTGCATCGTAGCCCTATAGTCTCCGGATATCAAGAATAGGACTAAGGTAAACTCTGCCTGTCCTAAAAAGAGACTGAAAGGGTTTTTAGGTTCGCGGGCTTTAGTTGGGGGCCCTCACTAAACATAAGGTGAGCCTGGGGCCGACGGCAAATACGAAGTGGTCTCGTAATTTGTTGTAGCATGCTATGGATGCTGGGGAAAGGAGAGGTCAGTACTCTCCAGTAATGTATTCAACATGTGTTCTTGTAACATTGTACAATTTTCTTAGGCTTTTCAATTATGTAGAACTTGAGTGAGGAGCAGCTGATGCATCCTGCTGTTGTTTTTTTCCCTCCGACGTGCGGGTATGACGTGGCTCGTTAATTGTCTGGCGATAGGTGAACCGGTGCTGGTACATACCGCAGCGCAGCCCCCACATGTCCAAAATCGCGCTGCTCAAAGATCAAGGTGGCAAGTCTTTATGAACTCTCCATTAACGTGCACACGATCTGCTAACAACCCGGATACGGTCTCATGTACATGCTCCACTACATCGTACACTTACAGGTTTCATCTTCTGTATGAAACCGTGTAATCTTATACTACATGAGAATGTTTATGTATCGTGATAGTATTGTGATGAAATTTTCGATATTCAAAAATGGTCAATACCGTGGGAAACGTTAATGGAATGTAATCGAGTTATACTTTAACGGGATAAATAATTCTCGAATCAAACAGTCAGCAGCCACTGCGCGTTACGTTCCCACGCGAATGAAACGATCTGAACGTTCATTAATACGTGGTTGTTGCTGCTACAGTTTCACACAACCGTGCTGTGCTGCCCAATCTGCTATTTGTTGCTGTTTGGAGAACTTCTGCGCCGCGGCTGCATTACCCTGTATGTGTAACTTCGTGTTGAATCATCGCGCTCGAGTTGAATAAGCGTGCGATAATATGCGCTTTGCTATGCGCGTGCGCATGCAGTCAGTCGCCAACTAGTTTGCTCTGCTGAAACATAAACTGGTATACATCAGGCCCGCGTCCCGCCGCCGGCAATAAATACATTATTACTTTGAATTCTAAAGTAACGATAATTATTGCGTCGTTAGGCACAACCGTGTATAAATCATCTATACACTTCTCGCTCGTGTCCAAACACATACAAAGCGTTACGTTACTAACAATTTTATTACATACCCGCTCCCCGCATAAAATTATTTATTAAGAAAACGTGAAAAATACTTATCCGTATGTTTACATGGTTAAGCAGTAATCTGCTTGACCTTCGTGAATGGAAAACATGATATCATTGCTAACATAACTATTATTAGCTACATTTTATACTTAATATACGTCTGATAGCACAGTGAGGTGTGTGTTTTTTAGCGGCCCCATTGTCCCGAAGTCAGTTCTATCTAGAAAGTTCCAGCATAGCTAATTAGCTTTTTGTTACTTTATTGAATTGATTAATTGGAAAAAACAGTTCTCTGCTCGCACTGGCTTATTACTCTTACCACTTCCGGCCTCTGCCTCTGTTCCAGTTGATATCGTTACCTTGGAGTGGTCACAGGCCCGCCATTCATACGCTGCGCCCGTGACCCGCCGCATTCTTCCTAGTCTATGTCATTCCCCGTCAGCAGGGTTGCCAAGTGCCACTCTAAACTACTGCCAACCTTCCACCGGTGCACGAGCTAGTCCCCGCTGGCATTCCGTCCTGGACACCGCTGATTGCTATCAGTTTATTTTGATTAATTCTTACTCCCGTCTCATAGAGTTTATGTTTATTTAAATTAACTAATATTCAGTTAATACTTAGATTTTTTATCGATAGATCTCTCTTGATCTTTATATATCGATTAATACATCGTTCTCATTCTCATGTATATATAAAGAATAACCGAAGTTTTGTTATAGTTGATATGATACTTAAGGATACAATTTAATAATATCCTATCTCCTGTGCTGGGTATTCCCGCATGTCATTCGACTGCACCACTTTCTTTATTACGTTGTGTGTAATAATTTATTGTAATATACACAATAAAGTGTGAAAGATCAGTTACATACATTGGGAATGACACTAATGGATGGAGAAAGTATTTCCCTGGTGTGACTCAAGTGTCGCGGTATTTGCAAGTTTTCCGAAAGTCGACAATATTCTCATTTGGAAGTTGCTGCGCTGATTAAATATACTAAGCTATTGGACTATTCGGGCTAAGTGTCGTTCCTTGGGAGAAGCCTATGTCTAGCTGTGGACTGCCGCTGGCTGTTGATGATGATTCGTGTGGACGCTTTTTGTAAAAATGTGTTTTTGATAAATAGTTTTGTCCCGTTTCGCGTTAGAAACGTTCAGAACGTCCTTGTGGCCCGGCGGTGGTAGCCCTGCAAATTATAATAGTGTAGAGGAGCGCGGCCGGTCCCGCATTCCTTCCCCGGTCAGTGTGCCGCTTGTCGGTCTCCCCACAAACCCCTCACCCCCGTTTTGCCTGCCTGCAGCGGATCTTTATATCAACACCACTAGCTGCTGTCCGATCCGTAGAACCACCTGTCCCGGCCACTCCCGGATGAATGAAATTCTACTAGTTACACTTACACACCTGTCCGTAGTACGCAATGTATACAAACTATAATAATTATGTGAATATATTTAAAAGCTGTCGTCCATGTTCATCATCATTATCAGCGGATAAACGTCCCCTGCTAGACATAGACCTTCCCTAATAGTGGGGGGATTTGGTTTATTTCTCACCACGCTCCCCCAATGCGGGTTGGTGGTAACCAGAGCCTCGTTTGTTGATTAGCAGGCTGCATCACGAGCAGTGGATGTCGACTTGGGTTCCGTGTGTTGTACACCTCATATCCGTTCAGGTTATTGCTTCAAAATCGAAAACTTTTTGCCTCCCAATATTTCCTATTGATCTGTTGTCAGCTGCCGTCAGCTGATCAGTATGCGCATGCCTTTCCGTCAGGCGGTGCGATATAAATAAACTGGGGGCTACCCTTGCGTTCAGTGAGTCACTGCGGCGTGCGCGGCCGCGGTTCGACTCCCCGGCGTGCTGCTATTATTGGACGCCGCGACAGCTCCCACGTGACCCCTTATACTCTTTTTATAGTACACCATATAACAAATATACTAATATGTACACGTCGCACGTATTGTGTATATACATGCTTAACAATAAATATGCAATGATTAAGGTGTAAGCAGCGTGTCTCGCTGCTGGTGGTGGTGGTGCCGCCGACGGAGATATATTTAGACATCCACAATTCCCGGGAACGGATGCCTCGCTCCCCTCCACCCCCCTCACATGCTCACATGTGTATCTAAATATAACTTAATCTGTTAGCTGTAATTGGTATTTTCATAGGTTCAGCATTGATTATGAATTGTCGTTAGTACGTATTCAATTCGGCTAAATTGTACGTGTAGTGCGACGGGCGCGCTGGACCTCATCTAGCCAGAAACGGTTGCAGTTTCATTCTGGGATTTTCATAGATGCAAGATCTCACCTAGAACCGCTGTAATTATTACCTTCGCCGGGCAGCAGTGTGCTGTAGTTTTGAAATCCTTTAAGCAGGTAGACAGGACCGAGAGAGGTACCGAGGTTTGGTATCATCTTTTGTTTTTCGGTGATGAATGTATTGAATGAACTGTCTTCACCGTGAAGCTGCTGCAGTAGTAAGTACTGACCCCTACTGCAGCAGACGCGCGATTACATCTGGTGCTAAGCTTCGTCTGCCAGGGTTCAGTGAGTGCGTCACACCACCGGCTGAGAGGTTCGGGGCTCGCGTCCGAGCGGAGTGAACGACCCCATTGACGCGCCGCCGCCGGTGACTCAGCCGCGGCGGTCCCGGCTTCGAAATTACCCATATTAAATTCAACTTGAAAGTTATTTGTTTCTTTGATGAGCTCGTTTACGTTTATAATATTCGTACAGTTATCCTTATATACTCTTTTTTCCATTTCTTATTAAGTAATTTCCAGCGGACGTTTTGTCATCGGAAACATAAAGCTTTTATAAACATACAAACTATATAGTTTTATTTGTATATATGAAAATAGTATATTAAAATATACCAATTTAAACTAACCATCTCTTTGACACAATACACGCTGTGCCAATTTTTAATGGAATATAGCGTCGAGCTGGTGTATACAATGCGACCGATTGCCCGCCAGATGTTTTCCTGATTATAATACAAAATAACGTCTTATGGTGATGGTGACCATCTCTTTATAAAACTGAATGCAGCATGGTAAAACTGAAGTACTTTAAAGTTGAGATATTCCAAGTTCTGATCTTATCCGCTCTCGTACATGCCATAGACAGTTTGTGACTTCTTCCATGTAACTTGATTTTTCAGAGCAACTCTGAATATATATAGATATTATTAAATAATATAGCAATAAGCCGAAATAGGATACCTAGGAATTATCGTGGGGTGCAAATGAAATCATAACTCCCGTCGCTCCTCATCTGATTTACTGATTTCAGTTACTAGTAAATTATAGAGTAACAACGCGTCTGCCTTTCGTTGTTTTATAAAGCTTTTCAGCTTTATTTACGATCTGTTTTGTTACAAGTAATGGGTTAAGTGGCCGGCCCCGTTACCAATCCGTGTTAATGACATTAGATGGAAATATTCGTTATAATTTATGTTTCTTTGTCTAACAGTTTTCAGAAATAAGAGCTTTTTATTATTAGCTTCCAACGTTCCCGTCAGCAGCTCGTCTACATCTTATTTCAATGAAATTATGTTTATTACTTTGTTCTACTACAAAGTTTCATTTAATAAAAGTTTTACTTATTTCGATGACATAAGACATAAGAATAATTTCACTGGTGGTAGGTCTCTGTTGATGCAGACCGTCTAAGTATCACCGCAGCTCCTATATCTACCGCCAAATAGTAAAGTGTAAACATTACTGTGTTTACTGAAGGGTGATGTATGATAGTGAAATTACTGCGGTAACGAGATCTAATATCTCACGTCTCGAGGTGAGCGCAATGTGGTGTTGTCATCTCAACTAACGCCACGTTGTTATGAACAGGAGTATCTTACTTACCATCAGGTGAATGTCCTGCTCGTCTTGTCAAATAAAAAAAAATGTTTTAAGTTAATAATAACCGTGTGATTGTAATTATCATAAATATTAAAATGTCTATGAGTATAGGGATGCTCTTCTTATAGATAGAGCTGGCAACTGTATGTCAACAAAAGTAATCCCGTAACAATATATCCATGGCGATGGTATCGGTGACATCGAGCTGGTGGTGGTGGTCACGAGCACACGCACATACTCATACACATACACATACACACGGCCGTGATCCTATACTCGTGTATGTATGTGTGTGTATGCGGGTATGATTTAAGCTTGCGCCTGCGCTGATGTCATCTCGCACAATAGCCGCGGATAAATTGTGCTGATGCAATTGGTTATTCTTTATTATAACCGCCGGCTTAGCTATAAAACAGAATTTGGTTTTCGGAACTAAAATGAAACGACAATTTTTTTTGCCCTAGCTGTAGCTGACGACACTCATCACTGATTGTTATTATGTAAAATGTTTACGTTTGCCGCGGCTTGTCAATTCAAGCCACTTGGTTCCTATAAGGTATATTATTTACAGGTAGACCGCACCAGGATCACATGTTTACATCTCCACCCAGCTACCTTCTGTCACACAGACATGTGCTCCAGGGCTCGGCGTGCTGACAATTCAATACGTCAACGTCGGTCACAAAAACAATGCCTATTGTATTCTAGTACATCCTTAAACGGCATTCGCAAGCTCTGCGATGAAATTATTCACCAGCTGGAGCCATCGGAGTAACAACCTTTTGAAGAACTAATCAAATCGTTATGACGACTTTAAATGATACTTAGTAGTACTGATCTACCAAACTCGTTAACTTTTTCCTAGCGTTTCTGTTCAGTTGCTATAAACTTGATATATCATTGCAGGAGAATCGAAACGCGAAGGCTCGACGGAGGAGCCTAGCGCCCCTGAAGCGGATGCGGACCCCGCCGACACAGCGGCCAAAGAACAATCCGATAAGGAGCATAAGTGAGTAGTGTTGCTGAACCTAAAACACGTTTGTATTGTTGCTACTGCTAGCGCCATCTGTGCGAGTTTTTGTGACCTAACGACGGTGTCGCGGCTGCTTGTCGCTAGGTGTCGCTGTTATTAAATATTAGATTGTTCTGATAATTTACTTTATATAGATTTAATTAAACTTTATATATAATTATAATAAAAAAAATCTTAATAAGATATTTTAAATGAAATTAGCGGTTTAACTTTACTTTCGGGAACATCCGCCAGGTGGCAGTAGTAAAAGCACAAATACAATTAAATTTGTTTATACAGACAATTTGTATTTAGGTTTCATAAATACGATTGTCAAATAATTTATTAAATATTTAATGGAAAAGTTTCATTTTTTTAATGAACATGTGCGATTTAATTTTTTTATTTATTTATTTAGACACCAACAGCAATACATACAAAACTTTTACGCTTAAAATTAACAATTATTGGAATAGGTACTGGTATGAAAACCAGTTACAGGCGTGTACAGCGATATCTTATAACTCTGTGATATGTTAAAGCAATCCTATAAAAATTTGTTAAATTTACACGTTAACAAAATGACAAAGATACACATGAAATAAATAAATAATACAGGGAAAAAAAATTGAGTGGCGAATTTACTTTAAATCCAGTATCACTTCCTACGTGGCTCGACTGCACTTGATTCCAGGTTTACTCTACCTAATTGTGTCCTTACATTTTACTGATTAGGTGCTGCTTGTACACTGTTGCCTAGTAACTTATGGTATAATTGAATAACGATGCGAGCCTTTCAGATCACAACGGTGTCAGGGTGTCTTGTATAGATGGCGCTGCTCGCTCGATGGGAAGGCCCTTATATTCATTCTAACTCAAAAAATTGATACAGAAGAAAATTATTCTCAACCATATTATGTGGTCTTGTGACATAAAAATATCTATTGATAGTAAAGGTCAAGATACTAAATTCGCAGTCGCATAAACAAATAGTTACGTATTACCTATGAGACTTCAATGTCGCTTCTGTCAAACGGGAGCGGATCTGTATCACATCTGTTTACTGACTCTTGAGTTAATATAGTGAGGCATATCATGTTGTATTTTAACATGTAGTATGTGTTGTGTATGTGCAGCTGGCGAGCAGGCGGGGGCGGGGGCGGTGGCGGTGGTGGTGGAGGTATCGGAGGGCGGGCGGTGAACCGCGCGGAGAGCTGCCGGGAGCGGGACGCGCCGCGCCGCGGCAAGCACCGCAACGCTTCGGACCCCAACAGGCTCACAGCACACCACAACCAGTGAGTACTAGCCTCTAGTACACCTTCATGTTCTACCAGTTCAAAACGACAGACTCATCGCGTTTGCGATCGCTACGATATAGAGCTCAGCCAAACCTTTAGCTTTATCCAAGCGTGTATAGATTGTTACCAGGTTAACAGTTATGTGGATATTTATTTATTTGACACATCAGCGTTAATACAAAATTACATTTATTAAAGAACAGAAGAATTGTTCGATTTGTACCACAGTTGTAGATATGCATAGAGTAAGGAACATGAGATTTTATGCCGTGGATTTATCAGCCGCAAAACAAAATTTTACATTAAAATGTGACCTCTTGAAGTATGATTGGATAATTTCGGTGACAATTATCGATAGACGTTTCTATATCGTCCAACTACAATGAGACATATCATCATCATTAAGTGCCATCCTTATAGGCCAATCAGTTGGAAAAAAGTATGTCAATCCATTGCCATTCTTTTCATATTCAAAACATATCGGCAAAAGACTTTCTTCCGGATGCTCTTTTTCTAGGAATCTTGCCTTCCATAAACACAAGCCCTTCTATTTATTAAATTCTACGCTTACATATTACTCATGGTGCGATATACGCATTCCCACAATCATGAAAGCAATATTTTTCTATGTAATCAATTCAAAAAATTGTCACTGCTTTGTATATATTACAATTGGACTATCCCGTGTGATGCGTGCAGCCTCAGCATCTGCACCGCCGCCGTAACTGGAGCCCGGTTAAATTCGCTCCGGTCTAAATTCCTTCGCTGGAAATAAACCCGGTACTATCTAGACGCGTCTGTATGTTTTTTTGTTCCGTCGCCGCGGACACTACGGCGTAACTTAATTCAGTTTCAGTTGGTTGCGACGTCGCTCGGGCCTATGACTCCACTTCACGGTCAAACCAAAAACAACCTTAACGTAACCATCTACAGTTTGTATTATATTGATTGTTAGTCGTTTTAATTGTTACAACAAAATTCAACTTTATTGAATCGCAATAGAACTCAAACTCCGGCTATGTGTTGGTAACTAATTAGTTTCCCTGCAGTTAAATCTAGATAAAAGTATCGCGTTAGTATTTATTGTTCTACGGCGTTATAGTCAAATTTATAACGAGCGCAGTGTCCCGGGGGGAGACGCTCAGCGGAGCTCCAACGTGTCTGGATGCTGCATGGACCATTTATATGTTCATATACTACTTAGAGTGGTGTATGTAATGGAAGTACGTCCAGGCAGATATCTCCGCAGCTCCCATTGCAACACTTACAGTAAGAAATCATTACTGTGTTTTGATATCTAGGGTGCTGTAATTTAGTAAAATTACTGAGGTAACGAGACGTAACACCTTACGTGTTGAGCGCAATGTCGTTTTTTTTTTTCGGATGAAGTTTTTGCTTTCGGCCACTATTATGGCCGCGAAAGCTTCATCGGACCCTGCGCTCGCGGATCCGGACTCCGCGAGCTGAAAAGTGTATACATATATAAATTATGTAATACAAGGAAGGAGGTGGGAAGAAAAACAATGTGGTACTGTGTATACTATGTTATAAACAAGTGTATCAATTACTATCACTTGAATATCTTGCTCGTCGTCTAGATTGATAAAAAAAAATATTACTTTGTCACTAATTATGTTGTAAGTTACTTATTGACCTCTGCCAGTGCTCGTTGTGCACTGTCTGCTGTCCCTTTGACCTTCATCAGCGGTTTACACCATCCGAGCTGCACAGGGAGCGCAGCGGTACCCTGCTGCCGACAGCTTCTTTAGATGATTCGTTTGATACACCAGAGTTCCCCAAACTTTTTTGTGTCGTAGACCCCTTGCCATGTGTTTCCGTGTTGTGTAGACCCCCTACTTACATGATATTGATC
>DWLS01003365.1:0-15880 GCA_018246255.1 Pachliopta kotzebuea | reverse complement strand
ATTCTCATCTCTATATCTGTTCTATCCCTTGAATACTTTGGACAATCTATAAGAAGGTGCATAATACTTTCTTCAACGCTAGGAAACTCATGACATTGTGTTCATCATCCTCAGATTTCAGATCTTCATTCACTTAGTAATCCTAATCATCTTCTACAGGTTCCTACAACGAGAATAAGTACGAAAGCGTTGGTAATGGAATTCAAAGCTCCAACTTCGGTAACAACTTGAATGATGATGCTGTTGTCGTCAACTCCGCCGTCAACGGAGGCTTCGTAAGGAACAGCCAGAGGGAACAGGTTGGAGTGACGAAAGCCTATCTGCCACCATTCGGGAGGTCTACTGAGGATCAGAACAGACTGCGTTTCGGAAATGTAAACCTACAGCCCACATTCAATGCTAGAAACGGATATAACTATTAGATAATGAATATTAAAAAAATATAAAATTAAATATTTCTTTCATTTTAAAGTAAAAAAAAAAATATACGAGGCAGCAAGCCGTTCACTTGATTGTAAGTATTACGCTTGCTCATAACAAGGTCCTGGTTAAGATGGTATAGCACCACTCTATCTCTCATAGCTCTCTGTAATATGTTGACTCTTCTTTAGGTAGAGATCTTCATACTTCAGTTATCAAACTAACATTACTGTGTTCCGGTAAAAAAGGCATTACTGTTGAATTATTGGTAAGGAGAAAAATGTATGGAAGGCAATGAAAAAGTATGAATATTTTCCAGTAGAAAATATTTAACGCCCGAACAGGGACTTGAACCCTGGACCCTTGGATTAAAAGTCCAATGCTCTACCGGCTGAGCTATCCGAGCTGTGTATATCCCAAGCGTAAACTAAGTTTTTGTTTATAACTTTTTATATTAAATATTAAGCTACATATTATACGGGAACAAAATACTTTGTATTGAATATAACACCTACAATTATCACTTTTAAAATAAATAAATAAAATAAGTAAATCAGTATGAAATAAAACATAAGTTAAGTAATGATAATATGTAGTAAAAAATTAGTTATCGCCCGAACAGGGACTTGAACCCTGGACCCTTGGATTAAAAGTCCAATGCTCTACCAACTGAGCTATCCGGGCTGTGTTCCTCTATACATTAAACGAGAAACATTTTAAATAATTTATGATTTACTTATCACTGAACTTAATTTGACCTTTAAGTTGATAAGTATGTTAAGATTTTATAATCACTTTAATTTTAATATAATAAATTATGAATTTAGGGATCTAATGCAGAGTTCCCCAAACTTTTTTGTGTCGTAGACCCTCTGCCATGTTTTTCCGTGTTGTGTAGACCCCCTACTTACCTGATATTGATTTAATGTAAATTTCTAACTGTAGTGAAGTTTAGTGTTAAAAACTTAAAGTAAACAACACATGTTAATTTATACATTTATTAATTGAATTTAAATTAAAACTATTAAAAGTAAAATTTTGTATCTGTTATGTAAAATATACGTAACATTAAATAAACTATAAACAAAATAACATAAGCAATAGGTTAATATTTTTAGTAAGAAGGATGTTTTGGGATCCACTATCGTGGACCCCCATTTTCATTTCAAAATTTTTTTCGCTGACGTAGACCCCTTGCAGGTTGTCATAGACCCCTAGGGGTTGATAAAGACAACTTTGGGAATCACTGGTCTACAGGGTCCCATATAATACATGAGACCTAACCTAACTTCACCACTGTGCAGCCTGGTAATCAACAAATAAGTCTATAGTTCCCTATCGACCCGTATAATGCCAGTGTGGTGGAATGTGGCCCAAGTCTCTTCACTATTAGAGGAGGGTTATATCCAGCAGTAGGCTTCTATCAGCTGCTGAAGGAGTTGTTATTTAAAGCAGGATGATGTAAGGTAGCGTGGCCGAGCGGTCTAAGGCGCTGGTTTAAGGCACCAGTCTCTTCGGAGGCGTGGGTTCGAATCCCACCGCTGCCAACAACTTTTTTATGAACGTTTAATTAACTTATATATATTAATTATATGACCACATTAGTATATGATATATGTGAATCAATCATAGTCCCTGTGGGCCATCTTCATAACATCAGATGAGGTGTATACGTCGTAAAAACTGATCAGCAATATCACCAGAAAATATATATTTATCTATATACACATATTGTTATATGTAGATAAGGACTTCGTTACTTGTATGGGATCTCTTACATCCCCAAATAATAACAAAACAACTTGAATGATAATTATTAACATAACTTAATTATCTACTATTTTATAAGGACCGAATGAATCTTTAACTTCATTCATTGAATGACTTTAAAAAGAGTGAATTTTATTTTGTTTTGTTTGATCCCATAGATTTAAATTGATCATCGTTATTTATATATCACTATGAAGTATAGATATTATAAATCATTTGATATATATGAAGATATATTGGTGTTGAGTCTCTATAGGTGGCGATGTTAATGCCAATATTTGCGATATTAAGAAGTAGCCCGGATAGCTCAGTTGGTAGAGCATTGGACTTTTAATCCAAGGGTCCAGGGTTCAAGTCCCTGTTCGGGCGTATTTTTATACTTTTGCTGAATACAATTTCTTTTAATGAACGGAAACTATCAGGAACTTAAATATATAACTAATGAAGAATATATGAATAAAGAAATTTGGATGAGATCCTGATGGAGATAAGGATGGAGCTGGAACAACTCCTTAAAGTGAATAAATAATGACAGGTTTTTTTTAAAACTCTCACCTGATAGTGAAAGCAGGTAGCAAGCAAGTAGAAAAAATGAGGTACGTTACATATACATATAATACTATGTATAAATACAGATGAAGGTAAATATATATACAAATAAATGAGAATACTTAAATGAATACATATATATATAAATTAGTATATGTTCGGAAATATTATGCATACAAATTTTTGGAAGAGCAAGGCGTTTAACTGATGGTAAGTGATACGCTTGCTTATAACATAATGCTGGTTAAAATGATACACACAACACCACTTTGCACTCGCCTTGAGACGTGATGTGTAAAGTCTCGTTACCCCAGTAATTTCACTGGTATACAGCTATATAGTTTACTATATTGCCTACAAAATTTGAAATAATACTGATTATATACACTTAACGAAACAGTAAAACAACTTAAACGGTAAAGTTGTCTTTACTTAATAGTAAATACTTAATTTGGTATCTGGTGGTAAGGTCTCTGTTGCTACAGACCGTCTAGGTACTACTGCAGCTCCTATTGCAGCCGATAAACAGTACTGTGCGAATATTGCTGTGTTACAGTATGAAGAGGGATGTGTTTAGTTAAATTACTGGTGTAACGAGACTTAACAATTAACTTCCCTTAAATATCTTACGTCTTATAGCCACGAGGCCAATGTAGTGCTGTGTATACCATCTCAACCATCGGTATGTTATAGGCAAGCTTATCACTTATTATCAAGTGAACACTTCGCTATAAACACATGCCGCTCTTTAGATCAGAACCCGAGTCTCTTTAGTTCCAAACGCAAATGTTATTTAATTAAAAAGAAGTCAAAAATCATTCTAAATCGATTAACAAGGATTAAGTACAAGTTATTTCTATAAAAAATCAGTAGAAACAATTAATAAAGAATTTGGTTATCAAGAAAAATTACGGTTTTTTAAAAACTATGAAAATTTGTGAAATGTCGTTTTTGGCTCTTCAGGCTTTTATGTTTCCGTCCTCTAATATAGACAGTTCATAGAAAAAAATATATTACTGTACAATACAGTATAAACTCTTAATAACGATAAATTCTGTATAACATAGAAAAGATCACAATTTGTTTGGTTTACATTAAAATCCATACATTGATATACTCTTTATAGCGCAATATCCCATTCTCTATTACGAAGTTATGTTTTTATATTTACACACAGAAAATCAAAATCAAACAGTAGAAATGGATCCGTTTAATAATGAAGACAATCTGCCACTGAATGAATGGATAAAGCAGTTCAACATACTAGAAAATTTTAACGAAGATCACTAAAGATACGAAAATATAGACGAAGATGAGGACTCAACCGGTTCCGTTAATGATGAACAAGTTCTTGACCTAAGTAAGGAAAAACTGAATGAAGATGAAGAAGATCAAGATGATTCTGAATCACCAGTAACTATTCAACAAGCGCTTGATGCCGCTAAGTTAATAGATAATTGTTTTATTGTTTAATCAAAAAGGTTACATAACATATTAAGATATGGATAGAATACTTAAGAAAAGACAAAACGTGTATTGCTAAAGCTAAAAACATCAGACAAAGTTAACTGACTATATGTACATATTAACTTTATCAAAAATATAACACTAAAGTTATTGTTAATTCGGTTTTTCTTCACTCCATATAACGTTAACTCTATACAACGATAATAAAATACTCGCTCCCTTGACTTTCGTTATAAAGAGTTTACATTGTAATAACATAATATTATTATCACATAGTAATAATTTTTTAAAGACTTAAATCTTCGCATAATTAAAACAAAATTACCTGTCTCTCTTTTAATATATATTGGATGCCGTTTCCAAGTTCATACATCACGGCCATTGTATAAGACAATGGATAAAACATTAAGTGTAAACACGTTACTTGACCTCATAAGTTACGACTTAATGCCCGGAGGTGATAGAACGGACTGTAATCTACTAATCTGACACATACTATCAATCTTCTTAAAAATAACTTGACGATCACTTTAATAGTTAAGTCAGAAGAAACTTTATTACTAACCCAAACACTTGATGATGGTTAAATATATTCATTCCTATACGGAGATAATAAAAAAGAATTATGTACATGTATGTTTGTCTATTTATACTTATTTAGATAGATAGATAAACTCTTTACTGCTCACATTATAGTATATTGAATGAATTTAACTAAACTTATGACTTAATTGTGAGCAAGAGCAACCTTAGCGGTATAAGTGATCTCTTCCAGGCAACCCAGTAGGACAGGAGATAATAAATAAATAACACATAAACGTTTATGTTATACTCGTATATTAAAAAAGAACTGAATAGTTTATTTATATACAAAGTGAATAAAAGCAATATAAAATATCTATACATATACCTAATTATATTTATTTATAATGTGTAATATGTTAGTTTATGTATTTGCTTCCTTTGTAAATAAATGCTCCTGTTCTGTAATTATATATTTATTACAAACACATCTTACTATCGTTTTATTTGTTACTACTATTTTTGTTACTGTACTATTTATATATCTCTTTTGTCCTACTTTTGTTGTCGTTGCCTGGAAGAGATCGCTTAAAGCGCGGTGATATTGCCTTGGGTTGTATATATTGCTGTGTGGGACCTTTAAACTCCTACCAATATTATAAACCCAAAAAATGTATATTACTTTATATTGACGAAAAATTAGTAGTTAAAATATAAAACTGAAAGTTTTTATATGTAAGTAATCTAATAATTTCACTCTTGCGAAAAAAAAGAATGAACGATATGAAAAAAACAAAAGAAAACTCACTTTAGACTTAGTTTTATATTACAAAAATTCTTTTCGTAGCGAACTAAGAAGAAATATTTATGTATACAAGTCCAGTTGTAGACTTTTATCAAATGAAATAATGACAATAAGGCAGGCACAAATCAACAACAGCGCCATCTGTGATGAAAATAATGAAACACTTGGAGGCTACATTGTGCTATTAATTACAAAAATCTTTTATAGATGGCGGTGTAAACTTATTAGAAACTAATTAAAAATTAGATTACTTTACGTTACGACTTTATTAATAATTTTATGTTTTTCTGTAGATTATGCACAACTATTTATATAAAAAAACTTATTAAAATTATAAATAAGAAAATTCCATCGAATTATTGACCATAGTCAAACTAGTTTTTGAGGTTATTGTTTCTTTTATAATTCAAAGCGATTACATAGGTAAAATGTTCATATAAATGCGTTGCTACATTTATATAATTTTGTAAGTATTAATTTATGAGTATGTAAGGGACCCCAAAACAATTTACGGGTACCGAGCCAACCTTACTTGCTGGTTGCACTCTGCTGATCAACAAACGAAGCTCTGGCTCCCTAGCAACGGATGACACGGCTCAAACATTTCCACAATTGGGGAGACCTACGGCTGGTGACAGTTTATAACAAAACGGTTTATCGGTATTCTTAACTATTACATTTTTAAGAATATTTAATTGACTAGTACAAATAAGTGTTTCACTTTTTTATGTCAATGCTGGGATTAAAGCAGTGGTAAAGCGCCCTTAACAAGAATTCTCCAGCTCGCATAAGTTCTTAGCGGGACCACAACGATGCTGTTATGCAGGTAAATATAAGATATTAAAGAAGTACATTTACCAGTAAGTGGATTGTTAAAAAAATTCAGACATCAACCTAATCATCAAATTTAATATATATAAATAAACTAACCGTGGACGAGATTTTGTGTAACATCTAACAAATGAAGCTCCTGTACCAAAAACAATGATCACGACGGAGATTACTTAAAATAAGTTAGCTGTACGCTTAAGTTACCAGGTCCTTGACACTGATCGTAATTTTGATTAAGTCCTTGACCTTGGCGAAGATCCGGCTCCGTCAGACATCGGACCCCTTCTGACCCCGAGCAATTAGGGACGAAAAAATAGCGAACAAAAACCTTTTCTGTATTATGTAAGGAGAGATGAACCTCCGTTGAGGTTTTTTTAACGACCTCAAAGATGGATCGTTTATTGGATCGTTTAAACTTCCATATATGGGCGGACGCGCCGGGTCTCGTCGCGGAGCTCCAATAATTTTCTAATTAGTCAATTGAATTAAATCACCACGTATTTTTTTTATCACACGCTACCACGAACATGGTATAAGTAATGTCAATTATTTATTTTAATTAAACTTGCATTAAAATATTCTAACATTGAGAAGTTTTTTAAAAGGATTAGGTTAAAGTTGTGTACATATGGCACCCCTATAAGGGGTGTCATACAAAAGTATTTTTTGAAATAAATATTTAAAAATACTTTGTTATACTTATCTCAGTTATTCAATTAAGATAATTCATAGTTCATACCTTAACAAATACGATTCAATTTTAGGGTGTAAGAGGTCCCACACTACAACTCACGGGACCCAAGCCAACCTCACCTGCTCGTGGTGTATCCTGATAATCAACAAACGAGGCTCTGGTTCTCATCAACCCGCATTGGGCCAGCATGGTGGCCCAAATCCATTCACTATTAGGAGAGGCCTATGTCCAAAAATGAACATCTTTCCGCTGATGATGAGGTCTTTATTGCTACATTCCGTCTAGGTAGGTACCACCACAGCTCCTATTCTTACTGCCAAATAGTAAGTTACCTTACTATGTTCTGATTTTAATGATGCTTAGCTAGTTAAATTACTGCGGTAACGAACTTAGTAAAAGCGTTAGAGCGCAATGTGGTGCTGTGTTCATCTTAATGTATCACTTACCATCAGGTTAAGGCTACACTCGTCACGTGGTTTTCGGTATGTTATTTGAATGCATCTTTAGTATAGGGAAGCGAATTTTTTTTAATGTTACTGCATTCCGAATAAATACTGCGACCTAGTAAATCCATGATTATATACAAAACTGGGCATAAATGCAATGTATATAGTTCCACTTCAAAAAATAAGTAAAGAACGATTACCATTTCCATTTTTTGTGAAGATTTATTACCGTGTGGTATGTTAGCGGCCATTTTGTTTTATGTGTAGACCGTAAACTGATTGATAATTAAGGGACATATGAGTTTAGGTTACATTATCATAGTCATCACCCGGTAAACTAACATTGTTGGATATAGGCTTCTAAATAGTGGAAAAATTAGGGCCTGCTATGCTATTCAGAAGCCAGAGCCTTGTTTGTTAATTACCAGGGTGCTCAAGCAAATGAGGTTGGCTTGGGTCCCGTGAGTAATTGTGTGGGACCTCTTACACCTCCAAAATACCTAATCGTATTTGTTAAGGCAGTGATTCTCATCCACTATGCCACTAAATTTTAGATAATCTCTTAATAATAAATATACTGTTATTTTTGTAGTACCTATCTATCTTTACATATCGTTTTGACAAACATTTAAAATTATTATCATAAATTATTTTACGCAGTTTGTTGTTTCAAGTTTCAAGTTGTAAGTAAATAATATTTAAGATTATTTTTTTCTCTGTGTGTCGCCAAATTTTGAAATTGTTAAAAGTGTGCCGCAACAAAAACAAAGGTTGAGAATCACTGTGTTAAGGTATGAAGTATAAATTGAATAATTGTGATAAATATACCATAAAGTACATTTAGATATGTTTTTATTTATAAAAAAACACTATTTAAATGAAAAATTTATCATATATGTTGTAAACATCCTAATAAAAGATGTATTTACAGATATATTTAAATAGTAATATGCAAAAATTACTATGTTCCGGTTTGAATGATGCTGTATGTTAGTGAAATTACTGAGGTAACGAGAATTAACAACTCATGTCTTAAAGCGACGGGCACAATGTGGTACTGTGGATTACCTACCATCAATTGAACGCCTCGCTCTTGTAAAAATTTGTATGCATAATATTTCCGAACATATACTAATTTATGTATATATGTATTCATTTAAGTATTCTCATATATTTGTATATATATTTATCTTCATTTGTATTTATACATCGTATTATATGTATATGTACGTACCTAATTTTTTTATGCGTTAAATCCTACTTATTTCACCTATAACACCATCTCCCGCCTTCTAGTTTAATTTATGAGAAACTAAAAAGTGCTGTCAAAATAATAAATAAATAGACTGACAAAACTTCTACTGTCATAATCATTATGATTTCTGTCTGAATCTATATATATACATAATACATTTCTTGCAAATAAGGTGCCTCATTTCTCCCTTTTTCTTTTTCTCATTTCATCATCATCATCAGCCTGCAGCTTCCGTAGGCTTTTCCTATTTAACTAAAAATTATATACAGACAAACATGCTATTTTCACATAGTAATTAACTTCTAAATCTTCTAAATTGACTGGCAGAGAATGCCTGTAGGTATTAGGTCCGCCTAATTTAAGGAGTTTCAATACATTTTAGATAAAAAATAAAGTAACTACGTATGTCTATATGTGTATAAATATATCTATAGTGTTTACTGTAGTAATGTACGTAGAAATTATATGAAAGATAGATTGAACATATCAGATAAGTGGTGCTCCCCAGAATTAGATGTTGTAACAACCACTTTGTTGTAGTTCAAATGAAAGAAAGAAATCGATCAACACTCTCCTCCCGATCTTGAACTCGCGACCTTACTATTGAGAAATCACTGAGCATTCTGCACTATGAGTCAGTTACCTTTATGACAGTCATAAATTTTTTTATTCCATACATTGACTTTAGGAGTAAGGCTTTCACCTGATGGTAAGTGATACGCCTGCACATAACATAGCGCTGTTTAAGAAGGTATACACAGCACCACATTGCGCTCGTCGCTTTGAAACATAAGAAACTTTGAAACCGGAACACAGTAATGTTTGCACATTATTATTCAGCAGTAGAAATAGATGAAGATAAAAAGATATAAGGTTTTCATCTCCATTGATCTTGAACTTTAATGCTGGAAGGTCTCTTACCGATAATCGTCAAAGTAGGTACCACCGCAGGTCCTATTGCAGCCGACAAATAGTACTGTATGTGTCTGTTGTATTATGTTCCGGTTTGAAAGGTGCTGTATGCTAGTGAAATTACTGGGGTAACGTGACTAAACACATTAAGTCTAATAGCAACAAACGCAATTTCATGCTGTGTATACCGTCTTAACCAGCGTCATGTTATGGGCAAGTGTATCACTTACCATCAGGTGAACGACTTGCTAGTTTCATTGCCTCGACAAATAAAAAGAATACGTAAAGGAAATTGTTCAGAGAATGCGAAATTTTTGTGCCTTGAGTACAAAACAGGAATCTAAATCATCATCATCATCAACAACAGCCTCTCCCAAGGAACACCACTTAGCCTTGTATAATACATATATATATTTCAGAACATGCTACAGATGTCGTTAAAATTGGATTCATTGGAACCCACAGTATTTATCGGCTATCATCATCATCATCAGCATGCGGCGGTTCACTGCTGGATAGTCTCTCCCAAGGACCGTCATTTAGCTTGATTTTCTACTATACGCATACACATGCTGTCAACAGCCTCACTGGTATTAGGTTGGCAACCTATTCATAAAATTCGCTAAAGATGAAATAGAAAGAGTAATAAAATTTAATGAAACAAATAGTAAGTTAATAAAAAAAATTGTAAGAACAGAATGTAAAAGGAATATAACAGAAAATATATGTATATATAGAAATGTAAATAAATAAAAAGAAATAGTGAAAAACAAAATTGTAAAATGCGGCGAAATTTGGATTCAAGCGATGCCTGGATGAAGAGAAAGTTATAAACAAGAACGGGAGATCGATAAATGTAGTATGAAAGAAGAGGACATTTAGGGAAAGGAAAGAGAAAGATGTTAAAAAAGTAAAAAATAACAATAAGGGGAAACAAGGACCCATACTGAAACCACGAAAGGGGAATGCATAAAGAAAAACCTGCGGCTCGCAGCCACTTGTAACTCTTTGGATGTGAACCTTAGCTTCTTTGGTTACCCACAAATATTATTTAAAAAAAAATTGGTTGACAAGAAAAATTGTTTGTTGTTTAAAAACTATGAATTTTTGTTAATTGTAATTGTTAACTCTTTCGTCTCAAAAGGTTGCCGACCCCTGGGCTATGCGATTCAACAATTCACTTTGTATATACATCTTTAATTGCGCAAATCAAGCAAACAGTACCAAGTTGCTGAGTTAACACAATTTCCATCATAATCTAATCACCGCACACAATGGGGAAATCTAAGTTGCTAATTAAAGTTTTTATTAAAGAGATCTGTTTTAACTTGATTAAAGAAGCGTTAGCTGTTGCTTACTCTAAGGACAATTACATTTTCATGAAATTTAGAAGTAAATTTTTATGTGAAAATAGCAGATATTTGTCTGTATATAATTTTTACTTAAATAAGAGGCCTACGGAAGCTGCAGGCTGATGATGATGATGACATGATAAAAAGAAAAAGGCAGAAATGAAGCACCTTAATTGCAAGAAATGTATTATGTATATATATAGATTCAGACAGAAATCATAATGATTATGACAGTAGAAGTTTTGTCAGTCTATTTATTTTTTATTTTGACAGCACTTTTTAGTTTCTCATAAATTAAACTATTCTTTATAATTCTTCCCGGAATCTCTTTAAAGATTTTCAACGAGCTAATCGTTGATTTCTTCCGTCCGATGATCTAATTGATGATTTCATTAAATTATCTAATCATAATTCTTCATCCATGGTGCTTTGGTAACTTTACCTATTGCTTAAAGGCATATCGAGCTCCGAAGTGCTATTTCACCACCTGTCAAATACCTACTCATTACATCTTTTTCGATCAAACGCTTGCTTAATACATTCTTCACTAGAGATGAGTAGATACGCCTGTTTAAAACAATATAAAGTTAGAATAATTTACACCACATTCAGAGAAGATGTCAAGTCTCATTGCCTCAGTAATTTTACTAGCTACCACGCCCTGTAAACTGGAACACAGTAATGTTTTCATAGAACTGTTTGTCGCTTGTAATATAAGCTGCGGTGAAGACAACTCAGGAATTTCTTTATAATATAGAATTTTGTTTTTTAACTGTAGATAAAATATTTACAGTAATTTGCAAATATTACTTCTTCCTAATTTGGTAAGCGTTGTAACTACTGATTATTTTATTATCATTATTAATATTCTTCTTCTGACACATTTTTATTTAGATTCTTACTACATAACATTGTTTAATACTTCTATCTATCTTCTTCTATTTTTATACTTTATTATATTAGTATAGCTAATTATATTTTACTTTTCCTGCTTATGTTTAAGCTGAGATTGTAAACTTAATATAGAATATAAATATTATCCTTCTTATTTGCTAATTATTTTTACCACACACCTAATTAACTATTTGGCACAATATTTTAAAAAACTGTCTATAGTTATTGTTAATTGACTAATATTACTACTTGTTATATTTGATTTCTTTTTTCATTTTTAAGTCATTCAACTAGTGATATTACTGGTGTAACAAGACTTGATATTTTATGTCTCACGGTTTGTTACATTTACCAGAAGGTCGTACCCTCTAAGGAAGAGGATTCCATTCAAATCTTAATGATGCGGTAGGATTGGAGCGTTGATCTTCCGTGTTGTTATCTAAAAAAAATTGTATTTTCGTGGTAACATAGATTATGTATAAAACGAATATGGTAATAATTGCAAAACCTTAAGGTGTGAGTAATAAATTAAACATGTTACATATTCTGCAATCGGGACGCGAATCCGCACGAGTTAACACAAATCGTGATTCGCTTCTGCTGAACATCGCTGCAATTCGAACGCATTATGAAATACTATTTTTTTTTAATTATACCCAATTGTAATAGATCGTAAATAAAGTGTGCTATAGTTTCGCAACTGTGCTGCGAACTCGATAGGTTTTTGTGCAATCCTTTGACTCCATTACCGCACTACGAGAGACCGTCTTGAACCATACACCAGTACAATTCAAGTGGTCCGGATACGTTTAGTAATGAGAGTTGGAATAAAGGTGACGTATAAATAATAATAAATCGTAATGAGACTGATAAAATAAACATAACCCGAAATAACAATAACAATGTAAAAAAATATAAATCAAAGAATAACAAAGTAAAGGTTAAAGAAAATATTAAACTTAAAAATAAAGCAGAAAAGGTCTTTCCCATTTAAGCGAGTTCTGTTAGAAAGAAATGAATTCATAGAGAAATGAATTATGTTAGAACTGAAATAAAAGAAAGAAGAATGAGAGAAGGGAGAGATAAAGGTTAAAGGTTTAGGTGAATAAAGGTATGTAAGGGGTCCCGCACAACAACTCAAAGGACCTAAGCTAATTTTAGGCTCTGGCTCTCCACTAACCTGCATTAGAACAGCGTGGTGGAGGACGGCTCAAATCCCCCTAAAATTAGAGGAGACGCAGCAGTGGACAGACCTCTATTGATGATATGGATAAAGGATTAGTTAAGAATAAATAAATAAAAAACCGTGACGTATCCGTTTCTGGTTTTTAAGTTAAGAGTATATTTTAAATGATCACTGACTTCATTATAACGGATAGAATAAGAAATAAGTAACAAAATATCGATGTGTTAGTGTTAATATTTAAATTGATACAGACTAGTTAAAATAACAAAATTAAATTAATTATAAATAGTTAGATAAATAGATTATTTACTAAAAAACACATTAATAAATATAAATAAATAGAAATTTATTAATAACAAACAAGTACACAAACCAAACGATATAGCTATAGATATAAATTTTAACCTTGAACAGAACAATAAAAACTGGTACATTAATATGTAATTTCATTTTTAAATACTATATAATCGTTTTTAATTAACTACTAACGTAAAAAAGATTTTTTTCGTTATTAAATTTAAATATATATTCTCAATACTTACAAATAATTACCGGTAACACCACAAATTGCCTTTACGGCAAGAATAGATGTGTATACTTGCCATATTGGTTTTTTATTTTAACCGTGTTATATTAATTTGGACTCATGATGTCCTCGAAATGTGGTGCTGGAGACGGATGCCGAAGGTATCCTGGATAAAACCAACGCCTCCTTTTGAACAAAGATTCAAATTAAAACTCGCCTTTCAACCGTCTGCGCTCGCACAGTTCTTCAGTCATAAAGAAAAAAGGGTAATGATTTGAATAAACTTGTCCATGATAATATTGATGGCGAGAGTTCACCTGAACGAAGCTCAAGAAGATGGAGCGATCAGGTAAAGGAAACCATTAATACTGTATATGATCCAATACATAAAGTGACAGAGACAACTGGTGTGACATGATCAGTGAAGATAGGAATCGCCGATTCTTAGAATATAATAAAGAATAAATACAGGAAAGGATAAATAAGATCGTAATTAGAAGGAAAGTAGAACAGAAGTTATTGATGTAAAATATGAAATGATATATTGTAAAGGAGAAACTGGAGTCTGAGAGGTGATGGATGAAAGAGGAAAAGAAATGTATACAGAATATAGTATGAAAGAAAGGATGGTTTGGAAAGGACATAAAGATCCTGACACGACACAACTGAGAGGAACGAATGAAAAATTAGTGGTGTGATATCATGAAAAGTAGGTTATTAGGAAGGAGTGACGATCCTTAGCAATGGGGAAATGACTTACAGAGGGAGAATGATTTCCTTCGCAGAACATAGGACTGTTACTGTTACTATAGCTGTACGCTTATAGCTTGAAATCTTGATCTAGATTTAAAGACCCTATTCTTTAAATGCCTCTAACAACAAAGACTTGACACCAGTAAAAAATTAGCTGCTATCATTATATAATTTAGCTACTCATAGCACCACCAGTAACTACCACCTACGACCTACCACCAGTAGATACTGGTGGTAGTTCCAATGTTATCGGACCGGCTAGGTAGGTACCAGCTGTTATTTCTACCGCACAATAGTAATGTGCAAACATTACTGTGTTACAGTTTGAAAGGTGTGTTAATGAATTTACTGGGGTAATGGGACTTTATACTTTTTTTTTTAATTTAAATATACTCTTTTTTCCTCAGACTATAGTCGGAGACCTTGTTTGCCTACTTACTTATTTGTTTTTGAAATTTTTATCTACTAATGCCGATAAATGTACATTGTTACTTGCTAATTATTTTTATTTCTTTTAACAGCATCCTGTGCAATCTTTTCTATAAATTTTAAAAGTACTTCTTTATTATGCGACATTATTATTTCGCTTAGATTTTCTTTACTTATATTCTTGTCCATTCTCATCTCTATATCTTTCCTATCCCTCGAATACTTTGGACAATCTATAAGAAGGTACATAATACTTTCTTCAACGTTAGGATCACAAGCACAGGACGGTACGTCTTTGCGTTTAATACTTTATCCCTTACTTTGCTGTGTATATTTTAACCAGCGGCATGTTATAGGCAAGCGTATCACTTACCATCAGGTGAAGGTCTTGCTCATCACGTCGAACAAAACTATCTTGAGATATTTTCAATAGGACCTAATGATGTACGTATTACAAATACTCTGTAAATGTTACAGTAGATTTGATGCTGTAGGGAGGCCAGCAGACCTATTATTCCTTTCGCATACATTAGTATCGTTTACCTAAATAGCTTTTTACACTGCAACAGATAATATTAAAGGCTATAATCGTAGCCTTAAAGCCAACTAAATTGCCGTGAGTTTGATATTTACATCAGTAATAACCGTGTGCTCCTCTTCACTCTGTCTTAGTGATTTCCACAAGGAGCAATTCTGTCATTTAGATGGTTGGAACCTGAAACTTGAATAAAATATTCTTTACATACATATATATAGCAAGAAGATATAATTATTTTCCATGCTTACAGATTTCTTAACATTTTTTAGTGGGCATTAGATCAGTGATTCCCAAAGTGGTCTTTATCGTCCCCTAGGGGTCTATGACAACCTGCAAGGGGTTTACGTCAGCGAAAAAAAATTTGGGGGTCATGAAATGAAAAAGAGGGTCCACGATAGTTTTAGCATTAGCCGAGGAGATTTAAGATTAAACCTAACAAAATTGACGCCAAATATTGATAATTTATTATCAAAGCATCAGGTTCATCCTTCTCACTAAAAATATTGACTTATTGCTTATGTTATTTTATTT
>DWLS01003364.1:0-15881 GCA_018246255.1 Pachliopta kotzebuea | reverse complement strand
TTCATGAGCATGTTGATCATATTATAGCCAAATTAGAGCTACAGATAGTGATCTTTGACAAGTTTTTTAAACGATTTAATACTTTAATTAAGTTTAGTTTATTGGATTTAAAAAATGTTTGTCACTCGCCTACTAAAGTATGGATGGTAAAAGAAAACATGTACAACAGAAATGCGATAGTTAAGAATGTTGATTGGTTTTACCAGATTGAATAGTATAAAAAGGTATTAGGGGAAACTTAAATAGAGCAATAGTAATAAAAGTGAGATGTAATAAGTTGGCATGGCGTTTAGAGGGAAGAAAATCACTATATATCAAGAGTGATAAATATGCATGAACATGGGTGGAAGAGTAAAAGAACAAAGGGATAGAGATGTATCAATTGTGAGAAATAGGATAGAAGTATAAACAGATTTGGTTGAGGTGTCGATGGTTGAAAGGAATGGAAGAAGATATACCATATAGTGCCATATATGAAGTTGGAACAGAACAACATGATGTATGATCTTAATAAATGCGCAATGAATATCTCCAGAATATTTTTGGATCTTTCAATGCCAGTTGATGTTTATATCAACACACAGTATTTAAGTGTTTTTGGACTATAGAGAGTAAGATTATTATGGTAGATTAGAGTACTAGGCAGACTTTACCTTAAATACTATCGAATGAACGTGTTACTTTTCTAGCTAAAAAAAGGTTTATTTTCTTGAGAATATCATTTAAAAATAATACTGTTTTTTATCAAATACAAGGTGTTACAAGGGTTCGTGAAATCAACTAAACCATTTCCGTCCGTGCCGTCATACCCGCCGCCCGCCCTCCCACGTGACTACGTACCGTTAGCTGCTGGCAGTAGAAGATCCAGATTCGAACCCACCACGCAACCGTCGAGAGACCAAGGTTAGTTATACCTTGTTGGAATTGCGGGTTATACTTATTTCAAAGTTTAAATAAGACAATTAACTATTGTTCTCAAATGTTTAATCAATAAAATTTGCTGAAGCCGTAACACAGTAAAATGTTTTAATTTATTATTGTTCAAAAATTTATTGTTGTTGCTAACGACAATTTATAACATTTTTTATTTGATGAAACGATGAGACGAACGAGGCGCAATTCTGATGGAAAGTGCTACACTTGCTCATTTTATTAGTTAACTCATAGTAATAGTACTCGTGGCTCAAATAAATAAGTTTTATCCCCCAAATAATATCATTACCTTCAACGCCTTTGAAACGAGAACATAGTTTCCCCGCCACTGTTTGAGGGCGGAAATAGGTACTGCGCTGGTACTACCTAAACCGCCTCCGACTAGAGATCTGCGACCAGTAAACCAAGTAACCTAATATATTTTTAATAAAGCCGTATTAATCATATTTCAGGATTAGGCCGTCACGAATTAACAGCTGAAGCGAGAGGTGCTTTACTTGGAGAAAGTCCGGTCCACAAAACCATTTCAATGCCCGAAGATGAGCCTATAATAACAGACCCAGTCGCGACCGTTGTCGACAAAAACGTCAATTTTGTGACAGAAAATACACCGGAAACAAAAGAATCCGATTTCATACCCATTAAAGATTCTGGCAGGGAATTACGTAAAGTTTTTAAACCGTTCGTCAGTGATCCAAAGAAACAGGCAAGGTACGAGAGCTATTTGAAAGACAAAGGCGGCGTTTCACTAGAGAGTGATGGCAATATGGACAGGTTAAGTGAGTGGGAGAGAAACAGAGAATTGGTTGAATTCGAGCAGGCGGCGAAGTTGTATAAACCTTTGTCGGGCATAATGGAGGAGAGGTATGTTATATTTTTATGATTTGATTAACACTGCAACGTATAGTATACATCGCTTTGAAACTATCATCATCAGCCAATAATAGGGGAATTTGGACTATCTCCCACTTCCTCTGACACCTTACTTCTTGATATAAAGGATGTTAATTCTTGTAATAATTTGACTACCTACCTACACCATGCAAACTAGAATACAATAATATTTGCAAACTATTAGACGCAACTACTAATAGGCGCGGTGGACATATATACCATAGATTTTTCTTAACAAAAATCTCTTTTTTAGTCGTGCTACTAGAATACCAGCATCACGTTTAAAAAGACAAAGATCAATTTAATGTTTTTTGGTCGAAGTTTGTTTTGTATTGTATATAATCTTTTATACATATCATTAATTGACTATGAAACTTAAGATAGTGAAGCAACATCCAGAAAACTGTAGCTTTTATATACAGCAAGAACACAATACTGTGAGCTGCGAACACATATTAGCTAGAGTTGGATTCCCTCCATCAACTAATACATTGCCACGGATTCAAACCTTTCTGGTTTACAAAGCAAGTAAATAGCCGCTGTGATACAAAAGTACTTACTATTGAAATAAAGAAGAAATAAAATTTGAGTGTGTCGAAATATTTTTCGCTTTTTTTAATTTAGTATACATTGTACAATTATTTTATCTACTAGATTCACTCATGCATCGGAGCCGGACGACGGTGCTCTCAATCCTCTCTGTGCCGTCGCAAGGAGCACGAATAATTACGGTGTAGCAACACCTGAACAAATGGAAGCGGCCAAGCTGGGGGCTTTCGGTCGTTTGACCCGACGTGAGGTCGCATGGAGACCGGAGCCGTTAGTTTGTAAACGTTTCAACGTACCAGAGCCGGGGACTACTAGGTGAGACCCTAGGTTTTATTGTATAATAAATAATAATTCTCTTATATTTTGAACCTATGACCATTACGACATCGCTATGATCTGACTGTCAACATATGTTGTGCAAGAGTATTCTGGGCGAGCACGCTTCACCATCTGGCCTTCTCATTGTCACTTACTATCTTGTGAAACATTGGTTTTGTATTGATTTTCTACATTTTTAGGGTGAATTTGTATCAACATTTCTGTTTTGCAGGGACGAGCCAAAAAAGGATGAAAAGTCTAAAGTGTCGTATTCAATATTTTCCTATTTAGAGTCGTCTATTCATAACAAGGAGAGCTTCACAAAGGAACAGAGCAAATTTAGCGGTTCAAAGTCGTTAAACATGGATGTTACAGAAAAGATAAAACTACCACAACCTGCCGAGAAAAAGAAAGAGCCTAGAGAAGAAACGCATGCAGAAATATCTCCTATTGTGACTGGTGTTAATAAAAGATTAACAGTAGCCGAACTTTTCTTGATAGAATCGGAAAGAGATTTGAAAAACAAAGAAAATGGTGCTGAGGTCACCGAAACTATAAATAAATTCGACAAGATGGACCTTTATAAATCTATATTCCTCAGTGATAGTGAAAATGAAGAAGAAACCGTCGAAGAGCCTAAAACAAAGGACCAAGATGATTTTGATGAAAAACCAAAAAATACCGAAAGAAATACTTCACCGCCGCGAGGTATATTCGCAAATATAGATTTCGACGAGTTGAACTCTTGGAAGAGGAATATAGTAGTAAATAACACTGAAGTGAAAACATCTACAGAAACTAGTTCTACAAACAACTTTAAAGATATAGATAAAAAAGAGGTAAACGGAAAAGAAATAGACAAACCAGAAACAAGTGAAGACGTAGATTCTAATGTCTACGGTCCGAAAATTCCAGATAATTTGAAGAAAACACACGTAGATATTGCACCGGTTGATAATTTTAAACCGAGCTATAGAAATAAACAGAAAAGGCAAGCTCAGGATGTAGACTCCTCATCCGATTCTGACTCGTGGATTGAGGCGAAGGACGTGAAATCGAAGAAAATGAAGAAGAAAAAAAGTAAGAAGCACAAATCGAAACATAAGAAAACTAAACATAAGAAAAAGGATAGATGAGTACAATAAAGTATTGAATTTGTAAAATTCACTTTCCTATAAATTTTTCTAAAAAATTATACATTTATAATTATGTATGTATTATAGACATTTGTATTTAAATGTCCAGCAAAGGAGTAAGACATAAACCGAAAGAGGGAGAGGGAAGGAGATAGAGAGGGCATTACAAGTTTGTTCGTAACTTAATAATCGCAATAGATGTCTTTAATACTCATGTACTATTTGTTAATATTTTCTGTTTATTATGCTAGACAAATTTTATCATTTAAATATTACTGATAATATAACACTGTATTACCAGTCTATCTATTTCTGACTGCAGTAGTATGCAGACATTGCAATAACAACTACGGTTTAAATAATGCAATGATTAATAAATACGCTCATTTCGTATCCCTTAGTACACAAGCGCAATATGGTGCAATCTTAACTGTAATTTTTATCTTAAATTTTTGACTCATGTGAGTACATGTGGCCCTGGAATTATACCAGATTTCCCGTGATAGTAGACAAGCGCCTAGCCATGGAGACGGTTAACATAACATATTACTTTCATTGGCAGGCGCATCTCACCGTCAGGTCACTGTACCGATTGTTACGTCACTTATTTGTTTTAATAAATGCAAGTCAATTTTGATAACGGATGTATTAAATTTGGAATAGTTGATGTGAACAATACTGAATGCTTCAAAAGAAAAATTTAATAGTAAAATAAAAAAACACAGTCCAACTGTTTTCATTCGAAACTCTATTAGTAATTTTAAATATGGCTCAATAAAAATAACTCTTACACAATAATTACGTTATGTGGAAAGTGTAGGTGTTGAGAACGTTCCAAGGTTATTTAATGGCGGGAAACAACTCGTAAATATCTAAATCTGGCCAGTTCATCCATTTTTGTTCATAAAAATACGTTTGTATGCAATAAAATCTAGTTATTCATCACAACCTATATATCGGATAAAGAATAAATTAATCCTTTGTTTTATAAGTAGACCAGCTGTCTGACATTAATGATTCAGATAAAATGGAACAAAAACAAATGTTGCATCCATATTTACTTTTGTATAGTATACATTACTTTTAATACATCTATTGTGTTATTCGTCTTCACGTTCATTACAAGCAATGAATACGAAACACGTTAGTGATTGAAAATACCGTAAAGTTGTCAATACCAATTCTAAAAGAGAGAGACGTAAACATAAGTATACCATTGGTGAAAAAGAGATGAGACGAGTTGTAAATGAAAGAGATAAATAAAGCAACATTGAATGTGTGTGAGAGAGATGTCCATAAAACAGTGTTTACAACATTAAATTTTGCGTTCATGTTTGGTCCGCATGCGTCATTATATTCATACAGAGTCGTATTCGTTACATTATATTAAAACACTGATAACTAATATGTTCGTTAAATGCAAGGAATGATTATATTAAACTTACAATAATATTTGTCCTTTTTTTAGTCTAAATGAGGACTTATTTTAGTTAAAGAATTAAAATGCTGCTGCTCCAAATTTGAATTAAAACTTTAAGTAATAATGAAAATAATACCGACGAGACCGTTTCAATCCTCGGGTTCAACATCTTTTGTAATAAAATTTAGATCGCTTTATTAAGCGAATACTCTAGAGACAGATATATTTACCAACACAAATAATATTTATTTAGGTTAGTCCTCAAAATGCAATATTCAATAAACAGCAAGAAGAATTAAGCTATTGAATTGATATTTAGTGTTAACTAAAACAATTAGCGAAGTATTAGATTTATACCACGTTATTTATTGACGAGATTCTGTTGTATAAACTATAGTGTTATTAGTAGTATTCGGCATTTAAATAATGACAATAGTAATAAAATTTTGTATGGAAAATTGAATAATAAGTAAACTCTGATAGTTTAGTAATAATATTATAATTGTAATGAAATATTTATTTATGTTTTGCGCGTTTGTAACACATAAAAACAAATGCATCTAATACCTCTCTGACAAAATACAATCAGCTGTTTGTAATGACAGTTCCTCTGACAAATACAAAATGGTTGAAAACTAAAGTTGGCAAACAAAGAAAGGCAGCGTAATAGAGCGTTTAAACGTTAAACTTGTGTTTTATATGGTGAAAGTCAGTTAGTTTTGTGTGTATATAGTGTTTTGTGCACGATGTTGGATTTAGAAATCGTCCCCGAGCGATCCCTGGGGTGCGACGCCTGGGAATTCGTTTTAGGTGAGCTCTCGTATGTTTATTGCCTTACGTCAATTATTTGCGTTGTATTTTGGACAGGACGCATCTTACGCAATGTCCGTACATTCGCCTTAATATTGAAGCCAGCGAAAACACTAATCGTCCATCCTAACACTATTGCAGCGACATTGATTTTCTTATTCGCGAAATGTCACGGGTTTGCCTTTGTTTCGTCTGTGCATTGAATGTTTATTTTTTATTGCTACTCTTGACCGTGAAAATGCTAAGGCTGCCTTCTTTTTATGTTTTCTCATTATAGTTCTTACTTTAACTTGTTTCTGCACAATAAATTTGCGTCCACCCAATAAATATATAAAAAACATTTTTTTTTTCTATTAAAAGTATCAAAACAATTAATTTATTTACTGTACTAATATATATATAATTTTTTAGATATATACGTTAAAACACAATTTTTATTTGAATAAGCCTATACATAATTTTTAAAAAATAATAAAAATTATAATAACTTAAAACAAAAGATGACCATAAATTATTAACTTTTAATATCAGTTAAAAAAAGAGGAGCTGTTTGTTATTAAATTATTAACATAAGTCAATGATCTCTTATCTTCAATCTGTTGATATTGAGGTCAATATGAGAATAAATTTTTTTAAGCAAATTATACAGTGTTGTTTTGTATGATTAATTTTTGTGCTGATGCAATACATTTTTAATGTTACATATGCAAAAAAATATGAAATTCTTAATAAATATTTATTAGATAAGATTTTAGATTCATACATGTATTTAATAATAATCTTTATTTTAAAATTTTATTATCTCACAAGAGTTTTTAAGAATTTCATGAGAGTTATAAATTTATAATTTGGTACACTTATGTTAATGTCTTTTTTTTGGTTTGTGTATTATATATATATTCTGGTGATGAAAGTGCTGACTCGTCTAATACGACGTATACAGCTTATCTGATGCTGGGCACGCGGACCATGGGGCTCGCGGCCTATTTGTGGTTTGTGTATTGTTGTAAGAGCAATATATGAGTTTAATTTTTATTTAATTAAGAGTCGGAGTTATACCTGATGGTAATTACTAAATCCAACTATGATGATGATTGTGCTTGTTGTGTTGCAACAAAAGATGTCGAGTTTCAATCTCTTTTAATTTCACCAACATTCGTGCCCTTTATCTGGGACTTGATTCAAGTTATGTACCAGTACAGCTTCTGTTAATGCCGACCATTAGTTGTGTGTGAACATTACCAAGTTCCGTTTTGAAGAGCTCTATTTATGGTGAAAATATACAGTTAACAAGACTTATCATGTTGTACGAAGGTGAACATAATGTGGTGCTTTGTATGTTATCTATCTGCCATCATGTTATTATGGATAGGTATATCATTTACAATCAGGTATATTTCTCCCTTGCCTCTTCACTTTATATATGTACTTACACTTTATATGTGTACTTTTTGTATGCAAAAAAAAAAACTAGTTGTTTGCAAAAGTTCATATAAAATAGGAACATTCTAATTTTTATGATACTACAATATGACACAATATAAAAGTAACACTGTATAACTACATAAAGTAAATTATATTTACATTTCTTTGTTTCTATAGTATTTTCTTAAGTTTTACTGTTCATTTTAAATACAGCGAAATGTGGTATTAATTATAACAAAGACAAACTGTGGTCATTAAACTTGTCATATACAGTGTTTACATTTTAGATAATGTTGCGGAGCAGTCCATGAATTAAGTTGATGCTATGCACTCCAGTTATGTTACTGTATTATAATTTGTTAAATATATATTTATGTAATAGACCTTGCAATGAGCAGAAAAATATGTAATTTTAATACAGTATTCATCATATTTGCTGGATATGTCTCCTGTAAGGTATTCCATGCAAAAAAGTCCTGTACTGTTTCGGTCCAGTATCTTCTAGAGATTCTTTTGCTGTCATTTGTCTACCTAGTGGGTGGAACGTAGATTGTAGAGCCGATGATAATTGAGGGACATAAAATACCTATATAGGGATCTTAAACTATTTGGTATTACAATAATATTTATTTACTATTATAGTTATGAGGTACTGCATTTATACTTTTATTCTTTGCTCAACCATACATTAGGATTGGGAGAGAATGTTGTTTGGCATTTTGTATTTTGTAAGTATATTTTGATTTTACATATAGTTTATTAATAAATAAATAACAAAGTATGACTACATCATTTTCTATTTTGCATTGTTCTGCTACTTGTAAAAAGGTAGTCACTATTTCGCACAGCATCATATTGTATATTTAACCTATAAATATAATTCTTAATTTAATAATAACATGTTTCTTAATATAAACAAAACAAGAATTTTGATACCATTCTTACTATCCTCTTTCCTTGTATTTTAAAGTTGCTGTGTAGAATTCAGATCGCAATTTGAATTAGGTATATTCATCATTTCACTAAATGTGATATTGGTTTAGGTGTCATAATGATAGTGTTGTTAGAATAAACAAGGGGCCCATACAAAATTGTGAAACTTTGGGCACCCACAACTCGGGAACCTGAGCACATACCAACAAAATTCCAACGACTCTCATTTTATCTAAGCGAGATTTGTGTGTATGACAAATTTCAGCCTCATGCCCCTTGTAGTTCTCGAGATTGAAAATAGACGGACGGATATTGTCGTTTAAATACAACATAACATACATACAACAACATAAGCTGTTAAATACATACAACATATACTGTTATGTCTCGATACCACTGTAATGTAACAAGTTTACGAGCCCTTTCAAACCAGTATACAGTAATGTCTGCACAGTACTGTTCGTCGGTTGTAATAGGAGCTGCAGCGGTATCTGTCTAGACTAGAATTTTGTCTGTCCCGTAAAGCATTGTATATGTTATTATTAAAAACACAAATATAATTTTTTTATCTAACATAAATTTTAGATAAAATATTAAGCAATACTTATACATATCAGGGCCGATGGGAGCCAAAGCAATGTAGCTCGACTATTAAAATATTTGCCTACCCCGGGTGTAGACAGTCGCCAGCAATAGAGAACTACAACCAATACAAATTAAAAAAATGAATCCTAGTAAATATGAGTCTTGTTTACGCCATGGTATCGAGATGTGTAACGAAATTCTTTAAACGGCGTATCATAACACCTAAACCTTATCAGTTCCACAACGAAGCGTTAGAGTATATTGTTTATTGCGATAACGACACGTGTGACGTTGCCGGTTTAGATTTTGCGTGCAATCATTAAAATATATATTTTTAGGGGTATAAAGTGTCCCATACAACAACTCACATAACCCAAGATAACCTCTCTTGCTTGTGATGTACCCAACTAAGTTCTGGCTCAACTCGCCATTCGTCAACATGGTAGGAGACGACCCCAATCCCTTTTTTATCGGGAGAGGCTGTCCAGCTGTGAACGTCTATTACTTGATAATGAATATATGTTTAAATGACTGTCCTAAACTAAAAAAAAATTAGACATAAATGTGTTTCCTCTTAATCTCTGAATTAGTCTGTTAACTGTTGCGCTGTCTTAAATACTTCTTAACGCTTGTAACTTTTAAGCGGAAGAGCCGCTTGGATACTCTTCAAAAGGAAATGAAGTACAGGATTTGGAGGCGAGGATTCCGTTATAAATCCTTATTTTGACCTCGATAACTATAAGGGGTAGGAGACTTGTGCTGAAATTTATTTTTAAACGACAATGTCAGTCCGTCTGTTCGTCAACTATTTTCAATCTCAAGAACTACAAGGGGCAGGAGGCTGAATTTTGTCATACAGACAGATCTCGCTTAGATAAGATCAGAGCCGTTGGAATTTTTTTGGTATGTGGTCGGGTACCGAGTTGTGGGTGCACAAAGTTTCAGTATTTTGCATGGGCCACTTCTTTAACTCTTCCGGTTATAAATATATGAAAGGTTAAAGTTGGCACTGTGGAAGAGGGAAAAGAAAAGAAGAAAAATTTCATTGAGAATCGAACTCATGACCTTTGTTTGTAAAGCATGAAAATTTGCCTTAGCTCCAGTTCAGCACATTCTAATCTTATAAAGTAATAGAGATCCGGATAATAAAACTACGCATGCGTGTTTCCGGCTATTTTCGTCATGTACCTTATATTAATGTTCAAAGCTCTCCTGTTATATCTTTAGAAAATCTATAAATGTGTTTATAGGATAAGGGCTGTGAGAGAAAGAGACGAAACGCTTTTCTATATATTTTCCTTATCTCTCGTTTCATCTTTGTTTCTGGTTCACAGCGTCCTCTATCGTACTTAGGTCCGTACACGTGCTTTGGATGCTATGGAAACTATTACCATGTTGAAATACACTTAAAATATATATGGGAGAGAAAGAGAAACGTTGAAATCATTATTTTAGTATTTTCTCGTTCATTATTATATCAATCAATAAAATTGTGAATCAATCTCTCCCTGTCTCTACCACTTCCATAGTATTATTTATTGATGGTATTTCTCTGTTGTCGGAGACTGTCTAGGTAGGTACCGCCGCAGCTCCTGTTGCAGTCGACAAACAATACTGTGCAAACATTACTGTGATCCAGTTTGAAATTACTGCGGCTAAAATCGCAATGTGGTGCTGTGTATACCATCTTAATCAGAGCCACATTGTTATGGGCAAGCGTGTCAATTACCGTCAAGTGGTCACCTCGCTCATATAAAAAAATATTATTCATCTTTATATCTCATTTAGTTTCTCTTTCCCACAAGATATCTATAAACTCATTTATATATTATATTTATACAAATTATTTTATTTTTAATAATAATCAATGACATATTAAAAATATACTGTACATTTCTTTCATGAGACCAATTTGAAGGACGATGTAGCCAGAGATATTATTAGTGTAACGATACTAAAAATTTTGTGCTTAAGTACACGTGTACTAAGTTGACAAGTTAACTATAAGTATTTTTCATAAGTGATTATTTTTTACTTAAAACTGTATTGTTTTTATTTATTTTTTTCTTATAACGTTCTTGTCTTTACAATACCGTTCATCTTCCTTGGCGCTGAGCCATACGTTATCTGAAAGGTGATCACCAATTGAATTGCTTACATGATCTTAACATAGAATACGTTATACGCAAACATGTTGACATTTAATTTTTTAATTCGGTATGGCGTTCACGCGATTTTAAGTGTTACATGCTCAAAACAGCACGTCGCTGGTTAAGATGAGGTACACAGCACAATATTATGATCATCGCCTTAATACATATGGTGTTAAGGCGTTACCACAGTAATTTTACTAGTTACAACGCCCTTCAAACCGGAACATAAGTAAATTTACCCAATGTATGTATGCAAAAGATGATGTCCGGTAATAGAGAGCTTTATGAGGTGATCAAAAACATCATGAGAAATATGTTCTAAGAACAGTCTTCCATGAACATATGGACCGTTTACTTTGAAAGTGGTATAAGTCCATTTTGAGAAAAATGAGCTATTACGTAATTCATGCTTAATGTAATGTATATTTTTTATATATAACTAGTCCGTGTTTAATTTCTCAAAAAATATCCCATATTTTGTACAACTTAAAATCGGTCGATAAATGAAATTGCATATGATTTGCATGTATTTTTAAATCAACAAATATAATAAACTTTAATTTTCTCGATACAAAAGAACATGGATTTACACCACTTTCAAAATAAACGGTCCACATGATATCAACCAAACTGAAATTCATGTGCCTTAATTCTCTCTTTGTCTTTTTTTTTTATACAATCGTTCGTCTTCTTGTTGTGGGTAAGAGTCTTTTTACTTTCTTTCTCTATACTCTCTATTTCTTTTCCCTACTTTTCACACTTTCATGTTTTCTATTTTTCTTTCACTCTTGTTTTTACATTTATCTTTTTCCTATTTTGTGCATCGCCTTTCATTCGAAGTTTGCCGCCTACTTTTATTTTTCTCTATAACCTTCTTTACCACCGACTTGCAATATTTAATTATTATGTGGCGACTCTCGTCTTCACTCATCAACTTTCTCTTGTCTTCACATCGAACCTTGATCCTCTTTAGAGTCAAGAGTGTGAAAAGTAACCGCGTACTATATTTTCGAGAAGGGCTATGTGGAGATTGTACCATCGAAAACCCTCGTGAAGGTCATACTTACAGGTAACGGTAACAGGCAGAGGTCACGTAACCTCCGTTCAAAAGACAACAGTGAAGAGACCCACTAATAGACAATGATGGATACTTTTCAGATTGAGGAATACCAAATTAAATCTGAAGGTCTACATAATGTTATAGACTCTTAAAAAAAATGTATATTATTCCGCGAGTTTACTGAGCCGCTGTCGTAGCTTTAATAAATATTGATGGTTGACGTGTATAGGCGTCGTTGTTAATATTCTGAAGGCCCGCGCTCCCTTTTTTGTTGCAACGCGACAGAGCAATTGTCTGTCTAGTCAGTGGTTTATTTTTTTTTCTATATGGAAGTCACGAGATGTTACTGTGTATATTACTTATCACTAGTTATATAGAACGCCTTTAAATATAAATAAATACGTTACTTGATTTGAATGTTTACTGGCGGTGGAAATCTATTGCCGGTGACACCACCGCAGCTCCTATTGCAGTAGACAAACATTACTGTGTTCCGATTTGAAGGATGTTGTAAGCTAATGAAATTACTGGGGCATCGAGATTTAACATCTTGTCTCTAACGGTAAACTTAAAAATGTAGTATATACCATCTTAATCAGCGCCACGTGATTAGGAAACGTCGTACTTACCATCAGGTGAACGTCTTCCTCATCTTGTCGCCGAATACAAGATTCCTCATGCTGTTCTGTATAATCTCCAAGTCGGCTGAACCGATCTTGATCATTGGTTGATAAAATGCGTGGAAATAGCTAGAGTTCCTGGAGGAGAACCTACTATATTTGAGATCCTCTTTACATATATTAGAATTTTTTCGTCGAGACGAACAAGACGTTCACCTGTTAGTGAGTGATACGAGTGCCCATAACACGTTGGCGCAGGTTAAAATGGTACACAGCACCATATTGAGCTCGATGAATTGAGACAAGGTGTTGAATCTCATTACACCAATAATTGCGCTAGCTACAGCATCCTTCAAATCGAAATACAGTCATGTTTGCATACTACTGCTTATCGTTGCGGTAATATTTGACCTAACACCGGTAAAATATGATAATATATTTAATTTGTGACTTGAAGTTTTTTTTTCGGTCTTCGGAGACGCTAGATCGAGTTAAAAGACCCGTACAGGTTGTGTCATCGTCTTGACTTAATATTCGGGTCCGCGTTCGCTTGCTTGCGATTCGCAAGGTCCTTTGTTGCGCAACAATATCGCAAGGTTTAACGTTATTGAGGAGATACATTACTACAGTTGCAGAGGTCATATCACCATCATGATCAACAGCCTGCGATAGTCTACTGTTCGACATAGGTCTCTCCAACAAAACGCCACTTAGACTGATCTTCGGCTACACGCATGTATGGAGCTGTATAAAGCTAACATGGAGGTACCTTTTTTCCACGGGATAATCTTCCAAAGATACCCTGCTTCTGAAGGGTAGATATTATTATGCCTTCTACGACAGGCAGGGCTTACCATAGTCCTAGGTATCCAGTTCGATTCCTGACCACACCCGAGTTCTGCTATAAGATTTTCATTCACAATCAGCACTATGGTCGATGTAGTAGTATTACTCTAAACAATCATTTATGAAATAATATAAATTATTTAAATGAACACGTATTAAATTTTTATTTATTTATTTTTCATAGTTTTTTTTTATTTTTTTCTGTACTCACAAGAAAAAAAATGCTCTTTTACACAAATAAGCTGAGATGTGGTCTTTTACATTATGAGGTCATGATATTTAATTGTTTTAAAGACGGTGTAATTTAAATAATTTAAGTAACGAAACACATACGTGCCACTAACAATCAAGTGATTGCAGTCATCATTTAAACAGATAAAAATATTGATATATGGTTTTTGTTACAGGGATGCATTTCTCTCAGTCGGTTGCCATTATTCAGAGTCAAGTTGGTAAAATAAGAGGAGTACAAGTGCTATATAGTGATCAGGTAAGTGTAAACACACCCTCAAACACACCCACGAACACACGCACAGTTGTTGACGTTCACCTGATGGTAAGTGATACGCTTACCCATAACAACGCGGCGCTGGTAAAGTTGGTATACACAGCACCACATTACGCTCATCGCCTTGACACATGTTAAGTCTCGTTACCCCAGTAATTTTGCTAGCTTACAGCACCATTCATATCAGCTGCGGTGGTACCTACCTATATGTATCAGTAATTTACTCCTTCCACTATATTTTATGTTTATGATTACTAACACTGCGTAATACGTATTTATATTGTTTTGATTTGAAGGTAATTCGTAACGCGTAGTAAATTCCACACGTGTATAAATGTTTTTAACTAGTTCGCTATGGCGTGTTGTTTACTATTACACGATTTCATATGACAGATGTTTTTTTTTTTAATTTCTTATTACACATCACCTGTCCCGAAAACACTAAGTGTCCGTCCTCGTTTGATTTACTTTTTTTAAATGGTTCAGAACTTTTTGCTCATATTTTTAATAGTAAAAATTAGTCTATGATCTATTAATAATTATCATTGTAAATTTGTTGTTTTTATTTTCTTTGCACATGTTTACGTGAAATTAATAACGATTTAATTTTGTTTCAGAATCCATTATCAGTAGACCTAGTAATAAATATGCCGCAGGACGGCATCCGGTTAATTTTTGACCCGGTAGCGCAACGGCTCAAAATTATAGAAATCTACAATATGAAATTAGTTAAGTTAAGGTATAGGTGAGTACCTAGAAATACTATGGTCACTGGAGTCTATGGCCTCAAAAATTTTATTTATTGTATTTCTTATCATACATAAAGACATGTTTGCTTTGTGGAACAATTTTTTCCCACCTTCAGATTGAAAAACTGCAACCGTTATAACATCGCTGTTATCTGTTTGGCGACGTATGAAATATATTTAAATTCTGGTAAATTTAAGACAAATTTTGATACATTTTTTACTTTTAATAAATATTTTTAAATTATTTAATAAATATTAGAGAATATATTTAACGTACTATAATATATATAAATTTGTAAAAAACTGTTAAAATTTATTATTTATCAGTTTAGAACGAAATGCATACAATCAATTTTATATGGCAACACTGGCCGTATCTCGATGTACTTAATGACATTTTAATGCTGTTCGCGCGTAAAACCTCTCGCGCCTATTTGTCAAGGACAAACCTATTTACAAAGTTTACATTTACTTTATTTAATTTGTCATTTGTTTGATAAAACGTAGAATTTTGTATATAATCTTTTTTTAATGCATTTATAGATTAGATAACACTTTTATACGTGAAATTTAATTTGTCGCCATAACATTTCCAACTCCAATAACATGGGATGGGGCGGGGTACTATACATATATAGTATATTAGGTAAGAATTCAATAACTGTAATATCTATCACTTAACAATACGTGAATTTTGAGTTGTGTTAACCTATTGAATAGAATGTGATTTTTAGGCTACGGTCTAACTTCCAAGAATGTCTAAAAATCAAAATCAAAAATGGAAAACGTTTATTTCATTTAGGCTCTTGTAACAATAAAAAAGTTTGAGGTTTTCTAGTAACCAAAAATTTGCTTGTATCAAAAAGGTCTTCCCCAACAACTGCGACATTGGGTTATTCAAGAAAAGAGCATATTGTTATCTCAAGGGTAGGCAACGCACTG
>DWLS01003363.1:0-15887 GCA_018246255.1 Pachliopta kotzebuea | reverse complement strand
AATGAGACTTATTATTTTATAAGCATAATGTGTGTTTATTAAATAAATTAACGCCATATTGTTATGGGCATTAATATCACTTTTATTCAGTATAGTCTTGTTCTTCTCTTATAATCAAATAAAAAAGTGACTACATGTGTATGGTAACTACTAAATGATTAATCGCGCTTGATTTGATGTAAAATAACTATAATTTTACATGAAAAAACAATAATTTTAAAAGTAAAGTTACAGTTACATTTTCTAGAGACCTAATATCTATGCGCAGTTACCTCATTAAGCCCGTAAGTCCATCCCTGTTGGATCCTCTCGCGCGCCCATAGGTTGTGTGTATTCTCCGCCAGCTGGTCCACGAGCTCGTCCATCTTCGGTGTCAGGGTGACAGCACTTAGGTCTAGCGGTGCTGGTTTGTAGCCGTTCGACTGCAACCAATTATTAATTCAAACTTTTAAACTGCAAATAATTATTTAGTTGTGCACAACAATGCCTCGTATGAGAACTGGTACTAAACAAGTGTTTTGAATGTCCAGTTTTTTATACAGTTCTATCGAAATCCAATAAATTTTAGGACTTAAACTAGTCATCGTTGAATACAACCTCAAATCTTTGATAATGCCTCCCGTTTACCTGCATGAAAGGCTCGTTGGGTAGACGAACGTTCCGAATACGCGCTGGCGGCTTGTCCAGGCTGATGTAGTATCCCAGTGCCAAGATGGTTCTGCAAAATATATTAAACTTTGAAAAAATCTCGATTTTACAACAAGTTACAAGTTAGTAATTATTTAACTGCTTTTATGGAGCAGCATATAACCGCTTATGTAGTTTTATGGAAGTCTCAGTTCGATTTCGGGGCCACAGTTTAATGGAAGTGAAAGAAATTCTAACTACCACCTTAAAGTTCTAAATTCATTACCTTAACAGAAATTGAGAAGTGTTAGCATGTTTTTGGCAAAAACGGAAAGTTTGGGTGTATTACTTAAGCGTCTGGACTGCAAGCTGGATGTCGTAGCGCTTCTCAGCAGGGGGTAGCCTTTCAAACGGCACGAGGCATGGATGCACCTTGTGCATATCATCGCGCTGCTCGCCGTACACCCATCCCGCTTCAATCTGTAAATTTGTTGATACGTCAAAACTAGATAACTAACGCCTTTTACAGTTGTTTGTCATAGTACATATTTAAATCGCGCTTCACTCACTTTGTTCATCGCCCACATTTCGTGAATGTTTTCCGCCAGTTTGTCTCGTATTTGCTCGATGTATGACGGTAATGTGATCTAAAAACGAAATAAATACAAGAGTTACACTAATTAATAAGTAAATATCATTTATTTTTTGTTCTTGTTCTCCACCATCATTATTCAGTTTAGAATGTACAGACTACCAAAAGACGTTAAGCAAGCCAACTATAAATTTCTTTTTTGTAAGGTGCTCTATAAAAGTTTTATAATATATACACTGAATTTAGTAATGTTTTTCCAGTATAGGCTATACATAGATTGTGGTTTAAGTCATAATTTTAACCTGATGCTGTTCAAATATTATAACATGAAATCTATTATAAAAATGTCTATGACAGATTTTGCATTACATACGAGAAAACAAATAGAGGATATTCTTCAGTAAACCGATTACTACTAATACTTGCCTGCATAGTGTCAACAGGTGTTGGAACAAAGGCGGTATCATCCTGAACTAGAGGTGGACCGGCCAAGGCACGCTTTGCTAGGTTGCCGAAATAAAAGCACGGCTCGAGGTTGAGGATCTGTTGGGGCAGTAGGGACTCCACTAGCGGTGAATAGCCTTCAGGGGCAGCATAGCGAAGGCGGCCATGCTCACCGCCGAGTAGAAACCGGCAACTGGAAAAGAATGATGATGACGATTTAGATTATGGCACATAGTCAAAGGTATGCAGTTCTTTGTTAGTAGACTTCATGAAAGACCTTGACAAGAAGAAAGAGGATTGAGTGAAAGTCCTAACAACCAGAAGATATGCTAATAAAACTTATAATTTATCTTGAACTATAAGCCATGCTGTTAAAATATTTCTTTTGTTCAGACGAACATGGTTATTTATAAGCATCTGTTTCACTTGAGCGTAAGTGAGCTTAAATAACCAAAGAATTTACATGCAATGGCTGCTTATGTTCAATTCCATTACTAACACATTAAGTTATCTTTAATTCATTCCCAGCACTTTCACTACAACATATATTAAATTTACATCGGTTATTTAAACTTGAAGGCACATTGATTATCTTCTGCCTATGATTTTTAGAAATATAAAAAGTTAACTAGAACTATAATAAAAAATTATATAGAAACTAACGTTGTTAAATTCTCGAACGGTAGTTGTTAACTATCTACTGGTTTAATTTTAAAGCTTACTAAGAAATCGTATTGAAGTTCTAATAATATTTTACCTTAATTTACTGGAACAGCTGATAACAGGGAAGAACATGCCCTCTAAGTTGAAATTGGTGAAGGAGCCAGTGACCCTTACTCCGTTGAACATGAAATTGATCAAAGGGACCGTCAAGTCCAAAGCGCATCCGATGACGTCACCTAAAATTTGAAAATATAGAGATAATTTTTTTTATATGATATGGTATGATAATTATAAACATTACAATATACATGTTTATTATAGTTTTTAATAACAATGAATAAATAAAAAAATAGATAAGGAATTTTTTCTAAATCACACCTTTTCTTATGAACGGCTCATCCGCGTGAGTCCTGTTCACGGCCGTTTTCCTACCACCGGACCAGAGGTGGGCACCGTCGAAGCCGAATGAGTACAGATCATCCCCCACGCCGTTGCCGCCCCACTTCTCTCCTCCTCCGGGATAGGGCACATACCTACAATTAGACACAAAATATTCAATATATTCTTATATAATAATATTAAGGAATTTTAACTGCTTACGAAGAACAATGGCTGACCGTTTGGTTTGTAACAAAGAGATCCCTGATTCGGTTAACACGATACATTTCGTGGAGTTTGGTAGATCATGACGGTGAAATTTTGTGAAAGCCCTTGGAGATTTACGATTCTAGTACAGTAAATTTGCAAAGGATTTACTTATATGAATGTACAGAATTCGCCATAATACAATTATTATTTACCCGGAAGTATTAGCCCATCCGATGCGTAGATGAGGCATCATATGCGTTGTCTTTTCAATGTGGTCCATAGTCACTTCAAAGTACCATTTCTGGTATACAGCGGAACCTTCAACGCGCCCAACGAATATATTTGGACGTACGCTGAAAGAAGAACGTTATTGTGTTGTTTCAGTTAATCAATTTAAATATCAAATGAATTCACATAAAGGTTATATTAACCTTGACACGTGGTCCACGAGCTGCGTCTGCAGCAGCAAGTTCTTCCCTGGAAGGAGATAGTCGCAGATGTTGTTCTGCGAGGAGCGCACTGCTACGCCGTTACCGACGCAGAGGGAGCACAGGACGTCCAGAACTTTAGGATCGCGCCCGTGCTTCTCCAGCAGGGATATGATAACTTTTATGTGTTCATCCTAGGAAAAATAAATATTACATAATTAATAATAACAAAATGTCCATTTATTCTCCCCATTCCTGAGACTAGAAGCCTGCTTACTTAAGGAGAGCCACTGTCATATCACATGTATATCAAACACACGCGTTGTCAAGCAATTGTGACTCGAATTCTGAATCGTAGAAAAATAAGGTTTACCATTCTTCGCTTACCCGCATCATGTTCAGAGCCTCTGGTGAGTCGATGAGCACACAATGAAGTACATCCAACATGCCCGTGCCCTCTCCCGAAGCCTGCGAGCCAAGTCGAGAGAACAACCAGTTCAAGCGATTCGAGTTAGCAAACTGGGCGCAGTTCGTGTGGTTGCCCTTTATTATTGCAGCTGCAAGAATAAAGGAAATACTTTGCATATTTAAAAGGAATTTGGTCTAACTAATGATCTAATTTAGTGTACAACGTAGAGAAGAGACAAGTAGAACTTGACCATCAGGTAAAGTATACTTGCACATAATGAACTGATGGTTGTTGAGATGATTCATCATATTGATTAACATTATATGCTTTCTTTAAATTGAAGTTTGGTGATCAGAGTATAAATTCATCGGGTCTTCAACTATTGTTTAGAACTGATTACCACCTTGCTATCACACTAATATGAATTGGCTTGCTATTTATAACATTAACATTTTTATATCAATTGTCTTGGACTTATGGTCTGCGCATCAATGACCCAGGTCATAATTTTAAATGAACAGCCTTAGTTCAAAAAAAATATAGAGCCGAAATATATATACCTAGCAATTGATAGAGGTAAACGGAGATCATATCCCAACTCTGTCCCGACTCGTCGCCAGCGAGGAAACCTGCTAGAAAACCTTGGGAGGTGATGACGTTGATCTTATCAATCGCTTCCAGGATTAAGTTTAGGATACCCTCTTCTTGGAACAGGTCCTGACGGTTTCGAAGGGCGCGCAGTTTGTTTTGCTTCTCTTCATGTTCTGCAATTAATTAATATAAGCTGTTAAACATTTCAAATTATAATAAAAAGTAGATTTAGCACAAATGGGTTCACTAAACAACTATACATACATAAGGTGAAATACTACATTAATATAACAGCCATTTTTGTCGATACTACGCCTGGTAAAAAAGCGTTCATGGTATTCGCAATTTTCTTCACTGTGAATAGAAAATGTTTTATGAGGTCTAAAGGAAAGCGAGACCATGTCAAATATTCTATCATTCTATTTATTTCATATACTGTATAAATCTATATCTCTGGCGTGCATATACCTAAGCCGTTTCCAGTAATTATATCCATCATTTAAAAATGAAAATTATTATATTTTTTTTATTAAATATTATATAGAAAGATGGCTTTAAAAATGTCTATTACAACAATAAAAACCTTCGTCGGTGTTTTTTTATCTACAATAGTTTCTCAATTTTACATGGCGTTAGGTGATGATAAAGTTGTGTATGACGAAGCGTGTTAGCCAAAAATACTCCGATATTTAACCTGAATATTTTTATTAAATTGTAGATATTAATAGTAGCCATTGTTACTTAACTTTTTTTTCACGTAATTCAAATCTATCTAGAATTGAAAAAAATAAATATGCAATCTTAAATGTTTATATCCTCATAAATGATACAAACTTTGTCAAAATTTTAAGCATATGATCCGATTTTTTTCTTCTATACACAATGCTATGTAACATAATGATGATGAATAATATGATGTAATACATCATGGACTATACAAGCGAGGCCACTAACACCAATGGCACGATAAACTCATGATGAATAATCAATGGGGTACCGTGTTTGAGGTCCAATCGGTGAGCTTTAAAATTAAAGTTTCTTTTAAAAGAATTGGATTTAGTGTTGAATAGGTTTATAGAATGTTACTATAGTGTTTTAAATGCTGCTTACCCATATCCTCGTCGGGCTGAGCGAAATAGTTGATCAGATCCTCCAAGCACATCACCATCTCGCCGAGGTTCACTGATGCGAAGAACATGGAGTGGCGACGATTCTCTTGAAGGGTTTCAAGGCCACTGGGAAAAAGTTTTTTTGTAACATTGGTAATAGAAATACCGTCGTTTCTAGTGCTTCACAGTACCTATGGTCACAGGATTGAAGAAACTTATATTCTGATGTCCGTGATAAGTAATCAAAGAGTATTTTAACTTATAATCATTATTTTATTTTTAACTGTTCTACACAGAAGTTTACTGTATGTTATTTTAGTAGTAACTATGACATTAAACAAAGAAAATAAAAACAAAAAATGCACTGCGTTACTGCACAGAAGTTGAAACACAGTAAGATTAGTAGTTTCCATAGAAACACAGATTCTGTCCTTGTCCTTCATATTACATGAACTTACTTTATGAACTTTGTGAATAAGGATGAGCATTTCCTGATGACTCTCGCAGTTCTGGATTCCTCCTCCTGGGACCTCGAGAAATCTAGACCGTCGTCCATTTTGCCTTCCTCGTGTAAAATGGCTTGTTTCTCCTCTACTTTACCCACGCCTTTCTTTTTTGTTTCGTAAGACTGCAAGGAACGTATGAGATTTAGTTATTCAATGAGTAATAATTAGTGCAAATAATAAACCCTATGGTGAGTATTATAACAAACTACAATGCTGGTCGCCATGAGACAAGATGCTAAATATTTTTACTCCAGTAACTCCTCCACAAGGTCACAGTAATGTTTATTCATTATTGATTGACAGTAGAAATATATATAATAAGCTTTGCAGTGATATCCTACATAGTCTACGGACTTGACTGACCTCCTGCCAATAAATGTTGCCGCTATTTAATAATATTATTGTATTGAAATAATCACCTTGTAAGACAGCCATAAGCCGGTTTCGGAGTGTTGGACAATGACGGTGGAGTCACCGTATTTGATGATCGGTGCTCCGATGACTTCAAGATCCTTATCCTCAAGGACCACTTTCTGATCGTCTTTCTCCTGACGTAGACAAAAGGCGCAGGAAGCCGTTGTGGCCTCCTCCCTGGAAAAAGTGTTTATTTTGAGGCATGTGATCAGTAACAGTCGTAATAAATAAAACATATTGAATTTCCGTGTTTAATCTAATGATATAATATCACAGTAAGGTTTATAAAGTGTTTCATTAGAAGAATTACAGGGAAGTAAGTGCTAATTCTTCCCGTCGGAAATACGATAGTGTGATTTTATATGACTAATTTGGGCAAAAAAATCCAATTCGTCGGTTTATTCCCCCCGCCCCCCATTTATTGCCACAGGCAAGGGTATCTAATAACACAGAACCTCTTAGCAAGATAATTCGTTACATTCTGTGTTACCATCTTAGTCCACAGGCGATGAGCATAATATAGTGTTGTAAGAATCATGACTGGTGTTACGACCGTTTTACTTATCAGTAAGTAAACCTAATGAATATAACAATATGTCGTAATTAAAATCTCCTTTCATATACTTTTTATATAAAACACCTCACCTGCTAACCAAGTACAGCTCGTTCTGATCGTTCACTCCCAAATATCTGCCAGTGGTGATATGCCTGATGCGCATCGGGTGGTACCAGTTGATGAAGCCGCCAGCCCATTTCGTACGCGCGAGTTCCAGCCGCCAGAGGGAGCGGGCTTGTGACATCACAGAACCGCCTTCGTATACCACGATGCTGTAGAAACAGTTTTAAGTATTTTATTTAGGTAGCTATAACGGAAATTAATGGCCACATTAAATGGAAAAAACCTACATGAACTTAATTTTACTTACATTTGAAACAATAACCTATGCAAAAAGGTAAGTGACTCAACCTTTGCGCCACGAAGGCAGACAGAAGGTCTTTAACTGTTTTCAAATACTAAAATTGGATAAGGCAAGATAGGGAAATTGCATTTGTCACACCTTGATGGGAATAGACATTCAACATCATCGTTTCAGTTTATTATTAAATATAGGCCACCCAAATACATCTCCAGCGCCAATCACACGACGCCATCTGCAACCGAGGAATGAACCTAGGTATCTCATCGCTTACTTCTGGCCGCCTTCTTTGGTCCAAGTGCTGGGTATGGTGAGACACTCGTCGCCTCCGTGAAAGAACCTGAGCACGTCACCGCCGAACACGTAGCCGACGTACTTCATCCGCGATATACCAGTGCCGTACGGCTGGACGGACCAGTGCGTCACGTGGAACGAAGCGTTCACAATCGACACCTCGTTCTCTTTAGTCGTGTGCTGAATAGTAATATCAGTTTATGTTTAAAAAAGATACGTAACACTAAACAGAAATATTGGAAATTGTTGGAGAGTAGAATTGTTTAATAAAAAGAATTGTAAACAGAGTAAGAAAGATATAAAGACACTTGACACGATTTTATAAACAATATTGAGAAAAGAATGATAGAAGGAAGTAGAAAAAGGTAACGATCAACAATTTTATATATTGACCAAAAAAACAAAAAATTAAGCTTTGTGTTGCATTAGAAAATCATAGAGACGGCTTTACGCAAGGTTAAGAGGGAAATACTTTAACACCAAGAGTAAAGCTCTTACATTTTATACATTAGTAATCAGTACGGAATAATAACATTATGCCAAATCTATTTATCAGAGAGAGATGACGTTGCCCCGCAGGAGAAGAGTATCCAAAAAAGGACTTCCCGCCGCTGGATGCTGTTTTGGTAATTTATAATTTTTTCCACCGTACATGATACCTTTGCTTTGTACTAATTGCTTAGTTTTTTTTTGTGTAAAACCAATTCCAGCAAAAGAGCAGTAATTTTGTCTATGCCTAAAGGAGAAGTAAGTAGGTCAGTGGATTTCAACAGAATAGAATAACAAGCAGTTATAAAAGGTGTAAATTTCAACAACTTACCAGATATCTCTCTGTTGCAACAGATACCAAAATCAAATCATCCCCTACTCGCACCTTTTCACCTTCAGATCTGGAATTATATAGAAAATAGACAAAATTTAGTTTTAAACCAAAGATTATAGTGATTTTTATTAAGTAAATATCTTATTAAATGTTTGTGAGAATAGGACACCTTTGTTTGCTGGCTGGATGTAGAGTCCACCAGCAAGCTTCTCCCTGTGAATGTTCTTGAAGACCCACGTCGAAAGCCAGTTTATCCTGGGACGACGAGGTGGAGAGGCACGCCAGATACTGTTACACAAGTAAAAACATAAAATATGGAATACAATGAATTTGTATTAAAAGGAGAGTAACAAAATTTTCAGAAATTATCTTAAAAATTGCTAAAAATATTTAAATATTTAATTTTTTTTTAATAGCGAAGAACTCTTCGTACTGAGTATCGGTACCAACCAAAAATATATCAAAATCACTTTAACCGCTTTTTACTTATAGTGAATTAAAACTTGATGTTGATATCTCTTAACACAAGGGTACATGCCAAAAGTGCTCGTCTGAAATACTTTCTTTTATTTTGACTGCCGAGCATATGAACTTTGTTATGGCTTTAATTGATTATTTAGAAAGTCAAAAAATAGACCATTTAGCAATAATTTACCATGTCGCTGTTAAGATGTCGCAGTAATATAGCGTTGCCATACAGCAGAGTCCTGTGACCTGATCCCGTACCTTTACCCTGAAATAGATCGAAATAAATAATCAGTACACAAATTTAAGTAATGTATCTACTGAAACCATATTCCAAATATTTCAAAATCGTGATATTTATATTTTAAAGTGCAGCTAAATATAAAAAAATACTATAGAAGGAATATATACAATGAATAATGTAACCAGTATTCAAGTGCCGGGCGTTGCAATAAGTGAAGAAGTCATCTCATATTTAAAGAATAATAAACATTTTATCTACAATAAACTAAACATTCAGTTTAACATATTATTAAGTGACAATGAGTCTAAATGGTGAAGCGTGATGGGCTGAAATACCAGCTCTCATATGAACCCAGCAGTGCCGATATAGCACATAATTTACATCAGATAGTCTAGCCAGGGTTTGAAACACCATATACCCAACTCCACAAGAAATACGTCTGGAATCGAAGTAGGGACTTGTGTTATAAGACATATACAACGAATTACGAAGTTTACATAACCATTAGTCAAGAAATTATTACCTCGTTATAACTTGAAACGATTCTATGAACAGACTCTATCAGATAATTATGATCTTTAAACTGTGTTAGTAGAGTCGTGACCCATATTTCGTCCTCCGTTTGAGATGAAATTAAAATATAATTTCATGTTAAAATGATTCTGATATTTCTGATTGAATATCAAGTTTAATTTATTTTTAAACCATATCTTTATATAATAGTTTATTTTAGGATTTACTTGTGTTACTGATGTCTACTTTTTGTAGTTTGGACTATAGTATTATGGCTATTATATAGTAAATCTGCTGTAATAACGGCATTGTCGGGGACGAGCACGCTTTAACATTCACAATATTATCATCACTTGAAACCATGTGAAATTAAAGTTAATTACTATTGTAGATGAATAAACTAATGTATACTAATTCTACAATTAGAAAAATTAGAATATCTAAATGTCTATAAGTTTGTTATAATCACTAAGAAAGTATTCTGTGATTTTTTTTATGCATTCATTAAGACAGTATATACTGTCTTAATGTTACTGTGATCATGACTAGTTTTTTATTCCACGAGGTAACGTGACAAGAGAGACATTTTCTTGATGATAAGTGATACGTTTGCACAAAACGATGCGCTACTTAAGACGGTACATACAACACTCGACGCCTTGAGACATGTTAAGTCTTGTTACCCCAGTAATTTCACTAGCTACAAGTCCCTTCAAATTAGAAACACTAATGTCTGTACAATGTTTAGACGGCAGGAAAAGGAGCTGCGATGGTTGGTACCTACTACCAAAATGGTATGAATTACTACCACTATTATTATTGAATGAATTTATGGCAGAAAACAAATGTTATAAAGGCTGATAACAGTATGATATTTATATACAGATTCAAAGTATGGATTGATGATGATGATGATGAAAGTCAAACTTTAAATTCGTTTTCATGTTTCTCAATCCAAGTGAAATTTTCATAACAAATCTGATGAATGCGTGCAAGTTATGCTATTGAAAAATTTACTTAATGAAAATAACTCTTAATTAGTTCATATTTAGTATTATTACGTAGAAAACCTATTAATAGTGTTCGATAAAAAAAACTGATAAGTTAATTAAAAACGATTTAGGTTCAGAAAATTATTTTCGGCTTCGTATTTAATTTGAAATTATGTGTATTGATAGCGGTAGCATGCGTGTATTACCAAATCCCATGTACGTATATACTCACTACTAAATTCTCTTTGCCCTGGAAAATTACACGAAAGCAATACATAAAAGGGGGTCTATTATTCACAATAGAATATATAAATATGTTAAAAACAAATGTATATTTATAGAACACATGAAAAACATATAGATTTGCTATTTGAAACCTTTGGATATTTTCAAAACATGTAATATTTTAATAACATGTTATACAAGGAAAACATGCTTCATATCAGCTTAAGGAACTTTAAGTGAATTTACTATGGAAAATTATTTTAAGGCGAAATAAAGGATAAGTTAATATATAAGGTATAACAAGTAAATGTACAGTGTAACGGTATAACTTGTTTCTGTTAACATTACTTACAGTTTCGGAACCGGCAGCCGTCACCAACTCCTGGAGAGCCCTCACTGACAACGCCTGGTGGTAAAAGACATCATTTCACATATGGTATAGCAAGGAACAAAAAACCTAGATTTGTTTTGTTGAAGAGAATATCATTATTGAAGCTTAAATCAATCGTCTTCACTTAGATACAAAATGATAACATCTTTATTGAAGTTTTAAATTGATAACTTAAAATTGAGATTTTTAAATTTAAATATACTGCATCGTCTTATTATCCAAATCTCTATAACCTTATAAGATTAGAAAGTACAGGAATGGTCTGGGAGATAATTCTCATTCTTTGGACACAAAGGTCATGAGTTCAATTCTCACTGAAATTTTTCATTTTTGCTTTTTCTCTTACTTTTTTTTCTTGTGGGGGTAAAATGCCTTCGCACTGCCCTCCCGCCACGGAAGGGACTGTCTGAGACTTAACCTCCTCTCCCCCCCGTGAGCACTCCTCCGCATTGTTGGGGCAAGGTAGGGTCGCTTTCGCATTCACTACCTTGCCCCAGCGAAAGGTCTGATCACCAGGCAGCTGGCCCGGTGCTTTTTCGCTTCCTACCGCAGTGCTAAATTTAACCTTCCATATCTTCTTAACTGGCAGAGCTATAGACTTTTTAAGATTTCTCGTCTACTTATCCTGTACTTTACTTCATCTTGAAAGAATACCCATGCAGATGTTCCGAATTAAAACTTAAGTTACGGAGTATTTAAGTCAGTGCATCAGGCTCTTTTGCACTAATGCAATCAGGTAATAAGGGCTAGAAGTTTTTCGTGAAAAATTATAATTTACTCAGATTGTAGATTCTCTATACCTATTTGGCACATCATAAATTTTATTTTCTTTAAGGTTGCCTGTGTTCAGCAGTTTACATCATCAACTGATGAAGAGAATAAAGTATTATTTATCGAACTAAAAAAAAAATTTAATGAAACATGGTTTTCGGGAATACAGTGTAAATAAGATCACTAACCTGCTCTATGACAAATACACATTGTGAGAGATCTGGTGGTATGTTCTTATCAGCTATGTTCTCGAGGAAGCAGTGCCGGTTGCCGAAACCCTCTGCCGCTAAGCACACTCGTTCTCCGGTGGCAGTGCACGACAGGCACACCATATCTTCCTGATGATAGAAACAGAAAAAAATAATGGAATATATAAACAAAGGTGAACGTATCTTCCTCTTATTTCATATCTGCCGCCTTCCCGTTACTGTGTTTAAGCTGTAACCATATGAGAGCCAGGGTTTTGCAGGAAGCGAATGTGGCCATTTACAGTCTTAATGCGACTCCGAGACGAGGCGAGAAGACGAGCAAGGTGTTTAACTAATGGTTAGTGATATGCCTGCACATGACAACGACGGTAATGATAGTATGCGCAGCAACATATTAAATTCGTCGCCTTTTGATATTAGGTGTTAAGTCTTGTTACCCCAGTATTTTGATTAACTACAGAGCCTTTTAAACCGGAACACATTAATGTTTGCACGGTACTGTTTGTCGGCTGCAGTAGGAGTTGCGGTGGGGACCACCTAGACGGTTTTCGGTAACAGAGACATATCAGCAATGAATGAGATGACCACTAATTTCATCATTATTATCAGATCTAAACAATTAATACACAATATTTTTTGATATCACAATAATGGATAATTAAATGAAATTCATTTAATTATATTATTGGAATAGACACTTGCAATAAAACCTTTTGCTGGGCGTAAGCCAAAACGCGGCCGCTTTCACAACATTTTTTCTCAACACCGTCCACATTTTCTTCAACTCAACAAATTCACGCTTTCCGAAATTATAATAATATAACAAAAAAAATATCGTCACTTTAACATAAATGATAATACCACTATAAAAAAAAACCGTAAACATATAAAAATTAGTCATATAAAACGTTCACAATACGTAAAAAGTTTTACTTTCATAATACGTACAACTACTTCTTTCATATCATATCTTTAAAAAAAGACCGGATATAAGCACATTACGTTCAAAACCATAAAAACATTATATTAATTTAGATTTATATGTGGAATTTGTTTTAACTAGACATATTTGTCTAATGAGTAATACTCATAAATCATGTGAAAGACGGAATTTACAAGCAACTGTTCATAAGCATGAGGTATATAGTATAGATGGAATTACACTATAAATAATTATTACAATATACAACCTTTTGCTACAAATGAAGCATTTCATTACGAATCAAAAGATATATAAGAACTACTCCATTAATGTACAAAATCAACCAAACATTTTGTAAGAAAAACGCTGACCCTGTAGATAGGGTAAAGGTAAAGGGTTTTTAAATAAATTCTGTGTTTCAAGCTTGAATTGTAATTCTGAAGATCACCTTTAGACACTTGAATTTATATGAAACTTTAATTACTACGATGTGATCAAACTGTTTTACTACCAACGAAATCTTTTTTAGTAAACTATTTGCTCTACGAATGTTGATTATCTTCGTGTATATAGACCGTCTTTATCCTTAAAATTAATGTTGTTTTTAACTATACCGAACTTGTTTTATATTCTACATTTAATTTGTACAATAAGATGAGCTATCTACAACACTCTACAATACAGAATAAATAAAGAAAAAAAAAATTAAAAAACATATGAAATTTATTTCCCAAGTCTCAAATAGGAACTAGAGATTGCTGCGTAATAGGAGTAAGACTAGTGGGACTTGCTTGCGGAGTCTGGATCCGCAAACCCAGGGTCCAACCAAGCATTCGCGTTTATAATAGTGGCTGAGGGCGAAGACTTCTCCATAATTAAAATAAAACAGCGGGATTCTTCTTGGGGTTGAAATAAATAAAAAATTAAAACACTATAGTATAGATAATAGAAACAGAAGCTGCAGTGATATAATCTCCAGTACGAGAGATTTACACCAGTAAAATTTATTTAAACTTATAATAAACACAAGATGATTTAGAGATCTTAGTAAATGACATGCAATTTTATTTAGTGAGAAATCTTTTAAAGATACCTCGATTTTGAATCATACTCTGAATTTCCATGTAAATAATAAATATGAATACTAAAGATGAGAAAGAGGAAGCTATATCTCGAAACTCCTTTATAAATGTTAAATTGGTGTTGAAAGTGTTTTGTAGATTTGAAACTATTCACGACAATTGGCTTAACCACACCAATATATGGCGTCTATAAATAAATTCTGTTTTAAGAGACATATCGTACGGTATACACAAGTGCCAAATCCCTGGGCTGAGTCACCTGTAGCAAACGGAAATAGACTTAACGCAGGAACAAATTTAAAAGTTTCAATTAATATCCGATCGGTATCTAGACATTTTCTAACACAGTCGTAAATTCTTTTATTTTGTAAAGACTAGCGAGACGTTCACTTGATAGTAAGTGATACGCTTGCCGATAACAAGGCGCTGGTTATTATAGTATACACAGCACCATATTACGCTTGATGTTTTAAAACATAAGATGTTAAGTCTCGTTACCCCACTAATTTCACTATCTTACAACTTTCAAACTGAAACACGGAAATGTTTACTAGTTTGTCGCCTGCAATAGGACTTGCTGTGGTACCAAGATGGTATCCGACAACAGAGACCTACCAGTAGTAAATTACTGTTGTCAGGCTATCCCGTTCTGGACCGTGTATGTAAGTACTAAAGCAGTCCATACCTACCTTTACCACCGCGTAGTAATATGAAAACAAATATACTCATTATCAAATAAAGTAACGAAAGTAAATAATCGTTAAGGAAAGAGAAGTTTCTACCAAATTTCTAGATCATATTTTTTTAAACTGTTCCTAACTTATAAAATGGTAACAATGCATCTTATGGGCCAACTCACTGGCCAGCATGGTGGGAGAGGGCTCAAACCCTCCACTGTTGGAGAAGGTCTATGCCCAGCAGTGAACGTCTATCGGCTAAAGATGAAGCAACTCATGATGTTGATGACCCCTTAAAAATTGCTGAGGTTGTTTTTGAATGAGTATACTGTATTTGTACACAAAGCGTGGCTTTCCTACAATTAAAACTCTTAACTAAGAAAAATAAAACTCTTCTTTACATGAATGAGTAAAAAGCGTGAAAATCTGAGTGAAGAGGAAGAATTTAGTTTTCGCATTCTCGCCTTTATGTTGCAGGGTGCTAAGATTCCTTATTAAATCAGCAGGTCAAGGACTTCACAAGGGTACATTGTTAATAAATTTCGCTGCAGACCCAGCGAGATTGCGCCTCACATTATTATTGCAAACCTTATTTATTTATTTATCACCAACCATCGTAAATCTTATTACTGTTGTACTGAGTTTTGCACTCAAGGGATACTCTCGTGTTTACGATGTTCAAGTTTTTATGAATTTTCTTGAATTATTTCCAATTTTGAAAACTGTATAACGTCGGTGAATATTTTTACTACAATATTTAAGATGGTAAAACAACTTAGATCAACCTAGTAATCCTAGTGAAGTGAGTTTTTTTTTTTATTATTTTGAAAATCTCGTTCCCCTTCGTGTTGTGGGTAAGGCTCTTTGTGTTTCTTTATTTATTTCTTTCAACTTTCCCAATCTACCTTTCACTCAGTGTGCCGAACAAGTACGGGTTCGGGAGCCCGCGGCACAAGGTTCACCGATAATACGTGTGCGTGCGTGTACTTAC
>DWLS01003362.1:0-15889 GCA_018246255.1 Pachliopta kotzebuea | reverse complement strand
CTGAACCACGCGCCTAGGCGTTTGGTTGCGGATTGGAGCCGTTTTGTCATGGAACGCATACAGCGTCCCGAAAAGAACATTTCATCACCTCTCTTTATAATCTTCGTCAAAGTATATTTTACAATTTTGTTCGAGATGACAGACTGCCGGTGTTGCATGTTCAAAATTCTAATAGAAATGTATTTTTAGAATAACACCTGCGATAATAAAATTGGTAGGATCTTACCTGGGACGAGTTGTCTTCATTTAACTGAATATCTACCGGTGGTGGGAGCAGCGAACGAAGCACGGGCAGGGGGGCACTCACTATCTCAGGATCCTGTTTGTTTTTAAAATTGTCATCAATTTTTTTATTTGCCAAAGCGTTTGGACCTATGTGATACAATGCATTGTTCTAGGCTAGGGTATTACTAAACATAAAGTGAACGTAGTACTTATTTCGATGCTTTGTCGAAAGAAGGAGACTTGAAGAGCAAGCTAAATATAAAACCACAAGCACGTAATTAACGTTGTAAAATTTTGGATTTCTGCTTTGATTCGAAGATCTAACAAGTAGTGTCTTTTAAAATAGCAGTAAGTTATTTCATTAAAATAAAAGGTGGTACCTGCAAGAACCGCTGCAATCTGTCGAACATTTGTGCGAAAGACGGCCGCTCCGTCGGCGAGGGATTCCAACATTCGCACATCAAGCGATATATCTCTTGCGGACACCCTGGCCAGATAAATAAAAACTTTCATAGTTTTTTGCAAATACCATCTTTTTAATACAATTTATTTATATCTGTATAAATAAAACGTTCTTTTTATTTGCCCTCAGCTAGAACTCTAAACCTTCTCTTAAAATGAGAGTCCACGCTTAGTAAGATCTAGTAGGTATTTCACGTCCAGAGCAGCTGTCATTCTTGGAATTGGTCATCGTCATCATCTTGAAGTTTTCATTCACTCAAGATAATTCTGTTTCCTTTCGCGATAAAGTGATTACACCTTCCATAGAAACTGTACAATCCTGGTTATTATTTAAAAATCTTTTTTACTCACCAAATGGCTTCTCGAGTCTCCCACCACCGGATACCATCTCCATTACCTCTCTGTTTGTGCACCCGGTGTATGGCATCATACCCAGAGAGAACACCTCCCACAGGAGCACTCCAAATGACCTGGTGAAGGCATACTCATGTCTCATCTCACTGCAAAGCGCGACTCTCTTATAAGATAGTGTCACAAGGTGAACGTGATGTTCGTCACTTTAGTTTGAACTTATGAGGACTCACCAGACGTCTGTCTTTATGGTGAACACTCCATCTATGTATGCCTCGGGCGGCATCCACTTGATGGGCAGCATCGCCTTGCCGCCCTTTTTGTAGTACTCGGCGCGGTACACGTCGCGAGCCATGCCGAAGTCTGCAATCTTCACCACGCGGCCTGGTCCTCGTGATGTCAGCAGGCAGTTGCGAGCAGCAATGTCCCTGTAGAGTTTGGTTGGTAGTAAAGTTTTCCAGAACTCTGGCTAGATAATTCCACCACCAAAACAGCATCGCAATGTTGCGGCTTTTCATTTACGATTAAAGACATTAATCTTTAAGAGATAAAAGATTCTTCTACATTAATTCGATTTGTTATTAAGGACCACATCATAATTTAGCATCACGAAGAGTAGTTAAACGCCGGTTTATGTAATCATTAAAAAAGTTTTTGGCCACCTGTGGATGAACCGCAACCCTTCTAGGTATCTGGAGCCCTTGCAGACGTCCAGCGAGCAAAGGATGAGGTCCTTCATGGTGAGTGCGCTCGCGCGTTCTGGTTTGGGGCGACTCTCACGGAGGAAGTTCTTCAAGTCGCCCCCCGCTAGCAGTTCCAACACAATGAACCTGGAAGTATTCCTTAAATATTAGCTTAGGTTTTTATCCGACTTATATGCTTTACCAACATGCTACTAAAAAATTGTTCCGAAAAAAAGGTAGCGGTGAAGGTTTGGTGATATAGGGGTTTTACGAATCCTATAATTTAGCTATTAGCTTTGTTAACCTGTCGTCATTAGAACTTTGTTCCCTCCTCTGATTTTATTTTTGGAGATACCAGTGTTTTGCCCCACTGGCATATCAATATCCCTCTGACATAATCAGTCTTTGTTTGCTACTTTTATTCTTGTAAATGTTGCTTTTATTTTCGTTATATATTTACAATATGCTTAAATTTAGTAACTATTTTAAATGTTCAATTTGTATAGAGCAAAATTGCTAGTTCTAATAAAAACAAAATAAGGTGTAATTATAAACTTGGATACATGTATAACTATATAATAACAACATTTTTTTTAAAAAATCTAAATTTTTTCCATACAATACACAATTATCAATCAATGTATAATACAATAACAAAACATTGTACTACTGTTACGCATTTGTTTTACCTAATTACTTTAATATATATTTACAGAATTCTATAGAATTATAGAAGGAATTAGGTTTATAACCTTAATATTATTATTTCGGGAATTTGTTTTTCTCGAAGTCTTGACGGGATTTTGGTTCATAATAAACACCACGGGCCTAAGCCAAGTGGTGTCCATTTTCTATTGTTATATTATTGCTCCTGGTATTTTCCTGTAAAAATTTACTAACAATACGACAGGTGTTAAGGATTGCGGCTTTTTGCATTGTTAAACATAAATGTGATGGTAAATTTAATTGTTTTAAATATAATCATTTCACCTATTAAGAGCTAGATCTATATCTGTTATTGTTCTCTTTTTATTATGTTTTAAAATAACGGGTATGCTTTCTGTAATTATCTTTGTATTTATACTCATTTCCTGGTCAAGTCTTTAAATGTTATATATTGGACATTTCGTAATAAATGTTCGATAGTTTCTGTTTTGCAGAGTTCACCTTCCTCTGATGTTACAGTACTTAGAGAAAATATTTTTGGTGAACACACGTCACTATCTTCCAGTTTCTCAATAAAGGCGAATTAGATTCTGTAGCGGAAAAAGCATAGTATTGCCTCACCTTGGATGCCGATCGAAGCAAACACCGATAAGATGAACCACATTTGGATGGTTGAATTTAGCCATTATGGCGGCTTCCATCAGGAAATCGGATTCCGCCTGTCCCGTGGACAGCTCCGGGAGAGTCTTCACCGCAACTGGCATCTCCACGGTGTCACCGGTGCGGTGCCGGTACAGTCCCTGGTAAACCTCACCGAACGCCCCTTGACCTAATGCCCTGAAAATACAATGCTGTCTATATGCAACATGCACCATATCATGCTCATTTAAACGATAAAATGGCAAGTCTCGTTACCTCAGTAATGTCTTTTGTTACTACAACATCCATCAAAGGGGAATACAGTAATTTTTGCCACCAGTTAATAAACTGAGGGCATTAATAACTTACTTAACGAGCTTTAGACTCTCCCTGGAGACCTTGGGCAGGCCCCTGACGTCAACGCCGCGGGGTAGTATACCCTCGCTACCGTAGTGGGGGTTAAACGCCATGTTCATAGGATTCTCACTCCCACCAGGCGCGTTGCGCAGCCGGTGCAACTGCACCTCCTGCTCCAACAGCCGCTTTTGGTTCTGCTCCGCTTGCCTTTTACGCTGATAATTGGCATCTACAGTAAAACAAGAGGCAAAATAAAACAGATTACCAAGGACAAATTTGATGAAATAAACATACATTTTATCAAAAACTTGTCCTCAATTTGACATGTTTTTGATTGACGATGACGCCGAGGAAAGTGAAGTGAGCTAATTCAGAATATTCTGGCTCTCATCTCATGTATTACATAAAATAGGAACTTTGTTGGGACGTCAGATTTACAATATGAAGACGACAGCAAGCTAATCAGATTCGAACTCGTTATCATTTTCCAAACTCCACTACACATGATCTCGAAATCCAAGTGGAAACTTCAATGGTACATGGCATGCAACTATTCCACTTAAATTACTTTAAGATAAAAATAATTCAGGCTATACTTACACAAATGTAGACAAAAGCAGATAATAAAGACGACGCTAAACATGAAGCCTACCACCCCCATGGCTACCAGCATCCACCCTTGAACCCACGGTTGTTCTAAAAATCATGAAAGGGGAAAAGAAATTCTCAATTAGTAGGTAGATACTAATGTAGCTCCTACTTCTACCGTGAAATAGTAGCGTGTGGCCTTTACTGTGTTACTAGTGAGTATCATCTCTTTGTTATAGGCCGGCGTATCACTTACCATCAGGTGAACGTCCAGTTGGTCTCATAGTTTAAGAATTCTTCTTAGTAAATAATATTATGAATATTTCTTTTCTTCGAGACCGTCAAAGTACCAGCATTTATCATCAAACGTTAGTATGTTCTAGCTAGCGTCTTATTGTTATAGATCACTTATTAAAAGGTAAATCACAAGCTGATGATTTCATTCTTTTAATGAAATAGTAATGACTACTTACGGACACACTTCGTGGGATCGGATACATCGGTGATCCAGGATACCGGGCAGTAGCACTTCACCTCACTGAGGTACTCGTTTAGGGCCAGGCACCGGTACGCACAGCCGCAACTCTGTGAACAACAAGGCATTATCATCATCATCACTTCAACCGATGGACGTCCAGAACTGGAAATAGGACTCATGTAAAGAACTCCACAAAATACGATCTTGTGCATTATAATACAATAATAAAAAACCCTCTGAATAATCCGACGATTTTCCATTCGTAAAACGAAAGACAACACAAATATATAGCACGTTGTACAGTAAATCGTGTAAAAAACATTATCAAAGAATATTTTCGTCCATTTCAAATGACCTTACATGAATAGTTCGTAGCAATAGTAATCGCGATAATAATCATCTCTGCCGTATTTGACGTCTCTCCACTGACAACCTTTTTTATCTTTTCAATTCGTCACTTGACAGCAGTAATCGTAGAGCAGCTGCACCTCGTCACAAATATCAACCAAACACCATAAAAAGTGTCCTTCCATGTTACAAAGCTAAGGGTTTAGTTACAACGCCTCGGAGACACTTAAACTTTGTTCAGGGAGGTGTTGTGTGGTGTGAGGGTGATACTGACGTGTATAGCCGGCACTATGAGGACTTCCCCGGGGCCGGTGCGCGGCGCCAAAGCGATGCGCGTGAACCCGGGCAGGGTGCGGTCCGGGTCAGCGTACGACCAACCGCCGCCACCGTGATTGCCTTCGCCCTCGTTTGTGTTGCCACCTGAACGAAATTAATCAGATTTGATTGATAGAAGTTACCCCCTCTAGTGATATGAGAAATTTTTTTCGTATTTAGATGCAGTAATTATTATCAGGAGAACGTCCTGGTCAACTCTAATTAAATCTTACCCAGCCAGCCGCCGCCGCCGCCGCCTCGCCGGCAGCCTCCTCCGCCGCCGCCGAAGCCACCGTGCGCCACCCCCGAACACGCCATACCACCCACCGAACCCTCAGGAACGGACCCACCCCGCGTCAGCTCATGACCCGGAGTGCTAGGACCAGGTCGAGAGATCCATCCTCCGCCAGCACCTACATGCAAGACTTTTTTCAACGTCTTTAAAGTATCTACGGACTATGATCAATACTTAATACTTTTTATTATAATACTTATTACTGGTATGTAGTACTGAAAAAATGTTACTAATATTACTGTTAAAGAAGCATTCATTTCAAAATAGTTATTACTTTAAGTTATATTCACAAATCCATCAAAGGATAAGGATCCGCCCACGCAGAGTATGGCTTGCTTTGCAACTTGGAGATTCTAGATTAAATTTGGCAGCCGTATGTTTATTTTTGTTTTTGTGACTTACAATGAATGGTGGAAAGAATTTTGATCTTGACTGACTGGAAATTCTAATATTTCAAAATGACGCTATGCCAACAATCAAAATCAAAGGTTGTCCCAGGTATCCTTCCATGACCAAACACGTGATTCTTTATAACATCTTTCCATATCATTCTGATATTCATTTATCCTAAATAGATTTCCTTACCGGAAGTACGCCCGGGCGGTCCGTACATATAGCCAGACTCCGGGAGGGCTGTCGTCTCTCCCTTCGCGTGTTGCGAGCCGTCGTCGTGGAATATGCCCACGCTTAACCCACCGCCTCCACCGGCGACAACAAGAGGTACAGCCTGGCCGTTTTTATCGATCTGTGAAGGTCAATACATACATTACACATAGAAAAATAAATACTATCATAACTAATCATTCGGGGGAGTGGCTGAAAGGTTAACTGCGGAAGGATAGCTTGTTTTAAGAACTTGTACCAATGGTTTCGTTTTAAAGTCCAAAAGCGAGTACCGCGACTTCTATTCGCATTAAGCTTGAGCTTTTGGCGAAGAAAGACATCGTGCAGAACTAGAATATTCCAAAAGCAAAAGGTGGAATGGAAATGTGACATCCACCAACCCATATTTGGTTTGCGTAGATATATGCCGTTCACTCTATTTTTATAAAAGAAGGCGACAAGTCCTATTAGTAGGAATATATATTTTTTTAGTACAAATATAACTGCACAATGGATATTTTATAAAAAAATTGGCTATATTTCATAAATTAACTGTAACAATATTTTCATTATACCCAGGAACACTTACGACGAATACGAAGGTCCCTCCTCCGCCGCCGCCGCCGCCATCGTTCACGTGAGTATTCCGGACCTCGTGTGTCTTGCTGGTGAAAACCTGCTGCGTCTCGTTCCTCCTTGGGCATCCTTGGCTCTCTTGAGCCGATAGCGTCTGCGAAAGTGCTTTAATTTACAGCAGACTTAATATAAGAACACTAATTACCGGAACCCGAAATATTCTCTTATAAGGAAAGGCCATTAATCCACCACGCTGGCTAAGCACAGGATTACAAATTTTATACCAAATAGGGAGTTAAGTTTTATTTCAGAGATATCGGTCATTCTCTTTAGATTCTTTAAAAAAGCTACAGGCCAAACGAAGATAGTATTTTAGGTTTCATAAGCAGAATCTTGTTTAAAATCTATGTAAAAGAATGTTGGTACCTTTTTGCACGCGTTGGTTCCCTGCTGACCTATCAGCATGTACAGAACCTCTCCCTTGTACAAGTTTATGCCAATGCGAACCTGCGCGCCGTGAGACACACCTGCCCACGCCGACCCCAACCCTCCTGCGGCTCCAGTCACTATCATACTGTAATAAACGTTCACATAGTTTTATAATGAAAAGAACTAATAACAAAAATTTATTAATCGATTTTTTACCCTGCACAGGGCCAAACTTTATCACAACTTTTACACTTAAATTAAGCTACTATCAGGGCGTTAATAGGAGGTTAACACAACAATTAAGTTACGACATTAGATTTACAATATAAGTATGATAACACCAGAGGGGTTCATAAAAATCCCAATACCAAGCAAAATCCATAAAATGTGATCCAAGAATCGAGTGTTATAAAAACTCACGAGTATATTCCTTCTTCAGGAGCCTGCCACACCTGTATCCCTTCGTAAGGTGACTCAGCTATCACGCTGACCACCACTCCAGTGTTGTTGTACGCAGCATCGCACATGGTTTGGTTGGGGCCGAATCTGCCCATGGCACCACATGGCGTAAACCGGTACACTGAATAGATAGATTCATTTTTAATCAACAAAGCGCTGAGAGCATTCACCACTGACTTAAACAATCGCATTGGCTAGTGAGCACTGGATAAGCGTAGCAATGGAAACATTAAACAGATTAATGTTATGCGAACTGTAGGCTGTGTATAAAGTTCACAAGGTGGAAGGACGAATCTACCAATATTCACTTTTATTTTTAATTTATATAGTAAATCTTAAGATCTCTTCTGTAGAGATAAACGTCTTTGGGATATTCAAGTGTTGGATGTTATAAGAAATATTGACTAACCAGTGGCATCAATAAAGTCGGAGATGGGATCTGTCTTCTCCACGAAAACAGGGTCGTAGTAATTGTAATCATCTAGCTCCAACGGATCAACGTTCAGGCCAAAGCACTCCGGAGCCATGGAGAAGTCATCGATAGCCGAGTCTGAATAAATCCTCATGCCCATCCTGGTCTTAAACTGGAGGAAGTACCTGGAAAAAAAATTAAAATATATACATTTTTACGCTTGATTTATAGGACGTCAATGCATATATTATTCTAGAGGTGTTCATAGTTTAAGATTATTATTTTTAATCTCGTGTGTAACAAAAGTCTCAGTTACATTAAAAGTTACATTAAAAGGGCTGTTTGTTTAAATCTTTTGTTAAAAACTTAACAACGGTAAATGTTTCCTTAAACATCGTCCTCACCTTCTAGTTACGTTGGGCAGGAATATAGCCGCTCTGTACCAATTCTCGCCCTTGTCTTTCGTGGAGAACCAAAGAGATGTCGAGAGGTTTCCTCGCTGTGTGATCTCTACCACGTCTACGCTAAGTGAGCCGTAGTTCCTGCCGTTTTGTTGGTAGTAAAATCTGATCTGTAGAAAAAAGCGCATGAGATTTATTATGATATGCAACGAGTTATTCAACTCAAGATAGGAAGTAAAAATGATGCCCAAGTTGGATGCTCAGGGAACACTATCTGTTATGTGTTGTTGATAGAAGATGTCAATGCTATTATAGAGGTAAATAAATGTAAGTTGGAAAAAGTACTTCTACATCCAAACTAAATTTGTTTAGTCCTGGAACCGACACAATGACTTTTGTAATCCCAGGACACTGAAGCAGTTTTTCTATATCGTGATTATTAATAAACTAAGTATGATTTAATCAGAAATAATTACCATACAGCAGTTGTAATATTTAGAGGTGATATTCCCGTGAACTTTGGGTGGCGGGTTGAATACCATGGTCCTCATGACGGCGGTGGAAGCAAAGTCCGCCTTCTCTTTGTTGGGGCCGGTGACATTCATATTGACGAAGAAATAGTAACCTACACACTTGGATAGCGTGTAGTTGATATGGGCGGGGAATAATGGGGGAGGGAGTGGGATCGCAGAGTACAGGTCCGGTGGGCCGCATGTGTGGTCATAGTTTGGGCCCGTTTTGTCAGTGGGCGTCGGACCGCTGTGCCGCGACCATTTCAAGATTGGCCTACGGGAATTATTATTTATAAATAATTTTTTATTTTTTGAATGCTTTCAATGCAATAAACGATAGGCAATTATATTAGGATGAAACGTTCTATAGATATACAGAATAAAAAAACAGAGCAACAGATTTTATCAGTGTATATTGCGAGGTTGTTCTTTATGAAGTAACTGAAGACTTCGCTAAGGTTACACAAGCATATACTACTTCAGCTAATTTTGGCTCTAATTATAAATTGTAAACTATTTTCATGTTCAATAACGATGATACTACAGGTTAATACTTACTGTGGTATGTTCACAAATCCGCAGGCGTCAGCCTCAAAGTTGCAATAGGAACCGAAGGGCATTTTGTCTGTTTTTTAAAAGAAATACATTATCAACAAATCAAAACATTTGGTCATAACAATAGGAGATTAAAAATTGTTTGTGTATATCGCCTGTTATATGCAGATACATTATTATCTAACAATTTGTATATACATAGGTTAACTACTATCCATATTAATATAGGTGTCGTATTAAATAGTACTGATATAAAAATTAACAGAAACGATAAGAATGGGTGTATGTAGACACGTACCACAGTTTTGATTTTCATCACTTGCATCATCACAGTCCTTGACAAGATCGCAGACCTGTTGCAATTTAATGCAAGACTCTTTCTGCAAAGAACGTTAAGAAAAAAAGATAATGAGAATTGATCGTAACAATATATATTTACTCATCTATGATAAGACTGTTTTCTTTAATTTAGCCTATAATAAATAAAAACGTATTAGATTTTGTTACAGTAAGATTGGTTATATACGTTTTAATAGTGTTTCATTTGTTGCTCCACAAAGACGTTACAATAGCGTTAGATAATAACATGCGAACATTTTGCATTACTGTGTTATAATTATTGCATATATCAGACTAGAACTGACAAAATCTACTATCATCCTCTATCTTTTTCAAAAGTATATAATACCATTAGTTAACTGATTTGTTAAATTTATATAATTATCATAGGCTCTGTTGTTACCAAGGGCCGATGATTATGACCGTTTACTATATATCCTAAGCCGTTTTATTAAATATGCAACATTTATTTATTTATTTATAACATTTGCGTAACTATAAGAACGCATTATGCCCTTTACTATTAAACCTACATTCATGATGTTGCACTTCATTTGTCTGTTCTGACACTCCCCATTGAAGACCGGCGGCTCTGGTAAGCACTCCACCATACGGATGTTGTCAATTGCGATGTGAGGTAAGATTTGCGCCAGGTTCACGTAATTTGGCCGTGTTATTTCAACAATAATGCGCACTTCCTGCTGCATCTTTCCAATCATTAATCTTAGTGGATGCCACCTGAACGTGAAAAATAAATAGTCGTGAAAATTTTGTAACAAAGCAATAGATAGATATTTTTTCCAAAAACAAAACAAGAAGTTCATTCGATTGTCAAAACAGAATCATCGTGAATCCTCAAGAAGGAAAAAAAGGAATTCTGGAGGCTTAGGCCTTATTGAGTCATACGAAAATAACTGTTTAATCTCGTTACACATTTTCAGTATAAATAAAATTTTTAGTTCAACATTCATTTTAAGAGAAATTCTGAGAAAAACAAGAAATAGCTAAGAAGTTATCAATAAAATATAAAAGACTTATTCTCCGTCAGAGTATATGATATCTATTTATAACTGTTTACGAGGAAACGTAGCTTCATTATCAGCCAATAGACGTTTGACCCTGTTGGAGGATATAGGTCTTCCCAAGCTAGATACTGCATATTTTTGTATAATTAAGAGATTTCTTTCATTCATACATATAGATATATATTGGAAGAATAAAATTTCCCAGAAGGAAGCATTTGGTGTTGGCATATAAGCTGGTGAGCTCAGTACATTGAAATTTGTTACAGTGAAAGTCGCTGTATATGCCTTGGATTTTATCATCTGTCACCGTACGCCATACAAAGGAAAGAGCGACAGTGGGTATATTCTAACATATATCCCATATTTGGGATCGTTGTAAGCAATTTCTAATGTTATGTTTCATAGCTATCTTACTCTTGCACGTTATTCCCCGACACTTCTTGCAGTATCCACTGCACTCCTGACATAGTGGACTCCGAGACGAGCCTTATACTGGCATTCTGCATCTTACTCTGGTGTAGTTTCGCTTCAAACTGTGTATAAAATAGTAGGTTAATATAATATTAATGCTTACATTAAGTTATGTAAATAACAAAAATCCATTTGGATCGTGTAAGACATCGTTTTCACTTTCGGCCTATCACTGTCTACTGCTAAAAATAGATCACTCCGATCGATATCAAGAGATATAAGACCTTAAATAACATTAATTGAAATATCTTTTATTACTTATATAAACATTTTGGCTTTGTCAGTTGATTATAGAAGTTTTATATTAACAAAAATGCGTCCACATTCTGTCTGATGCAATTTTAATAAGCTTAATTGGTAGTATGAGGGCCGGCGCGATAATTGACGCGAAAGGGCTGCGAAGTGGTCGCTCAGTTAATGCAGCAAGAGCTTTAAGTGGTACATTTTCAATTTCGCTTTGACGACAGATATTGCATACTTCTTTATAATATAAACATACAAATATTGTTAGTTATATTGTGAATACTTCTTACCTACAACACCGTTGCTTAGAAAACTTACGGTAAACTCTAACACAATTTTACATATAATGCTAAAGATAAATAAATTAATATTAGTAAGTTTCTGTTGCCGGTGACAGACGGTCAATTCAGTACTGTTTGTCGGCTGCAATAGGAGCTGCGGTGGTACCTAGACGTTATCCGGCAAAATCGACCTATCATCAGTAAAGCGGATACTTAAAACCATAACATATACATATGATTTCTGGTGTATTGGTGGTAGTTATTTATTGCCGGCGACCGTCTAGGTAAATACCATCGCAACTCCAATTGCAGCCGTGAAACATTACTGTTTTCCAGTTTAAATGGTGTTATAGGAATATTATATTGGAAATGATTACTAGACTTGATGTCTTATGTCTATAGGGTTCAAACATAATTTGGTGCAGTATATGCTATTCTAAATAAAACCACGTTCTCATAGGCAGTGGTGTCATAACTGCTTATTTTTATATGATAAAATGACAAAAGGGGCAAGAAGTACATCCAGGACGTTATGCTCAAAATAATACACCACATATGCTTGTCGCCTTAAGACATCAGACATCACTACATCATATCGTATATTCACCAGATAACTATTTCTTTTTATCGTAACACTTACTTTACAAAACTCGGAGAGTCCGCGAAATGGTGGTGATTTAATGACCATATTCTCCATAGTCGGGTCTACAGGCAGGTACAAAAAATGACCTGAAAAAACATATTTCTTTTTAATCACACACATCGCGTCATGTATTTTTTTTTTAATTTTATCACGTCTAATAATTCAAATATACTTGATTAATTAGGTCCAAAATACTTTAAGGGATCAAAGAACCTTTAAATATTATGCGACCTTCGTCCAAAGTGTGAACTGGAGCTAATGAAGTGAAAATGCTAAAAATAATATATGAAATCCTCGCAATCTCTTTGAATAATTAATAAAATTAACAATAACGCTTATTTATACCCTTTCCTTATTAAAAAATCTATTTTTATAATCTATTATCAATGTATCACGCCCACGCGTGGGCTTGTCTACACACGTAGCCAAGTTTATCGCAATCGTATTCAGACGCCGCCGTATCGTAAAAGTATTAAATCTTTATATAATACCGCTTTAGCTTTGAAGATTTCAAGTGAAATCTAAAAATTGATTTATGAGAATTTATATATATAATTTCAAGAATATCGAAGGTTACACAATAAAATATTGATCATCATCATCATCAGTTACTACTGTTATTGATCTAAGCAATGAACAAACTTTGGTTGGTATCTTTATTGCATCAATAGACTATTTTCATAAGTTTTAAACATGCATATAAGGTATATAGCAGATAAATGTCCACTGCTGAACATAGAATAATGCGAATAATATATACTGTATTACATATAAAAATTATGACATGATTTTTTTATTAATATGTAGTAGTAAAATAAACAATACATCTTCATTACTTTCATATAAATTGTTAGTATCTTGGATGATACGCCTTTAACAATGTGGAGCTTGTTAGGATGATAAACACTCGTCCTCTAAAGACATAAGATATTAGATATCGTTATCCTAGTAATTTCACTAGCTAGAACTCCTTTCAAACTGGAATACTATAATGTTTGCTTGCAGTTTCTCAGCTGCAATAGGAGCTGCGGTGGTATCTACCTAGACAATCTCTGGTAATAAATAACTTCCACCAAAAATCCCCTTTACTAGTGGTAGATCTCTTTTGCCAGAGACCGTCTGGGTACCACCGCATCTCCTATTGCAGCCGACAAATAGTATTGTGCAAAAATTAATGTGTTCCGGTTTTAGGGATGCTGTCTTGAAATTACTGGGGCAAAGAGACTTAACGGCTTAACACTAGCAACACTTCGATTCGTATGAAAATGGCTCGACAACTGGTTCGTTTCAAAGGAAGAATTGTTTTTTTTGCGTGGCATTCATAATTTGCCGAAGAGGTGGAAAAAATGTATAAATTCTAATGGAGACTCTTTTGAATAAAATATTTTTTATAATTTTCAAATAACAGACGTGCAGTTTTTACAAAAAAAATCCGGTTTCATACTTCTACACCTATGTACTTCTCAAGGCAATGTGGTGCAGTATATCTTAACCAGCTCTATGTTATGAGCAAGCGTATCATTTACCATCAGGTGAACGCCTTACTCTTTTCATCGCCTCGTTGAATAAAACACACACTACTCTATTTTGTATATTTTGGTACAGACTGCATATAGGTACTCAATTAAGTACTAAAATTTCTATGGATGCATTGCAATATATGATAAAGTATTAGAGTGCACTAAATTTTTGTTGGAAGAGGCCTATGTTCATCAGTGGACTACCACAAGGTGTTGATAATGACGATGATGATGAAATTGTTGTTATTTGAAACAACGAAAAAGTTTATTGAAATTCTTAAATTTTGCGAGGAGTGCCGAAACACTCAGTGGGTGGGAAAGTGACTGCCCTTTAACATTTACTTCCAGAACACAACCCACACCATCAATTTTGTAAATTGATACAACTAACAAGGGAATATCCCACGTCAACATTTTTAACTTAACGTCCATTGAGTACCAGCTGATTGATTTAACATTATCTTTTATTTTGGTAATAAAAGGTACCGGAACTTATTCGGAAGTACTAGGTTACATGGAGATCTTTATCCTCTAAACCGATGTTTCTCCTTCTCCAATCATTGGAGAAGAACCTGTTGTGGTCCTTAGTACTGTTTTACGCTGTCCACGAAACTATAAGAGAAAGCATGACTGTACTAGCTGATATCCTGGTTTTCAAATACTGAAGATATCCACCAAAAGGGTTTAGAGTAATGTTTTCCAAAACGGGGCAGTTCTATCATACAAAGGAGCATAAGGAAACTTCTTTTTAAAAAATTATTAATATTACTAATTGCATTTTTAATACTTTATTTTGGTGGCATTGGATAATAAACAAAAGGTATGTGTTGGACAGACTAAAATTTATACTTAAAAGTGGGATGTGGACCAAGGAGGTTGGGAGACACTGTATAATCAGTTTTAGCCGTCGTAACTTATATCTCAAAGCAACAAGCAAAATTTGTTGCACTTAACATTAAGTAATTGTACCTGACACTTCATCGCTTTGTTGAATAAAAAGAAATCTTTAATCCCGAAGCCGGTGAATGTTTTTGTAAAATGATTATTTAAAAGCTTAAAGTTTTCACTAAGCGCTGTGTTTTGTGTAAGCGTTGTGTGGGCGTCGTTTGATGTCCGGATACCGCTTACCCACGCCCACGCGACCTAACCAATCTACTAAATAAAAAAAATTATATAAATTGATCAGGGTCGGGTCCGGGATTGAATTCCCGGGATATGAGTAGGACTGAGGTAACCTCTGTCAGTTGTATTAGGCGACTAAAACGATCTACAGCTTCCTAAGTTTTCTCTTGAGACCAAGTAACCTGAACTGGTCTAAACTTAGTACTAGCATATTTTATATAAAATAATTTTAATTAACTAAATACATTTAATAACAATTAAGTAAAAGTTAATTAATTTAGCAAGGCATTCTGAACTGATGGTAAAAGAGGCGACTGCTCATAACAACGTGGCTCTGTTTAAGTCATAACACCACATTGCGCTCGTTGACTAGAAACATAAGGTTTTAAGTCTCGTTACCCCAGTAATTTCACTAACATAAAGTACTATATATATATATGTATACCCAGTACTATATATATGTATACCCTTTAAACCGGACCATGTAATGTTTGAATATTACTAATTAGCGGTAGAAATAGGAGCTGCAGTAGGACCTACCTAGGCGGTCTCCGGCAACAGAACTTCCACCAGTAAGCTACTACAAAGCAACCAAAACTGGATACCAAATAATCAAATCAACGATAAATTCAGCTTTAAATAAATAAATGAAAATATATTTATTTGTCACCAAAAACCAAAGAAATTTAAGAAAACAGGGTTTGGAGCTATCTATAAACATTTTATAATATGTGGTTCGCTTATGCCTGTGATAGGTAACAAACCCGTGTTACATACAAGTCGCCAGGTCTCCAACTCTCGTGTAGTTAACATTTTTTTTTTTTTTTTTTTTTTTTTTTTTTTTTTGGGGTTTTTTGCCGCGGAATTTTGGGGGGCCCCGTGTTTGGTTTT